>ML810630.1:0-31461 GCA_009831015.1 Picea engelmannii | reverse complement strand
TATTACATGATTCCTTGATCACATGTATAGTCTAGAGTTTTGAATATATTAATCTCTTTGTTGTGATTGGTTTGTGTTGTTGTGATTGGACGACGCAAGAGCATCGTAGCAGAGCGGGGATCAACAGAGATAAGGATAGCTTTCATAAAGTAAGTACATCATCCTTCTTCTCTTGTCCATTCAATACTTTAGAACTAGGGAAAGAGTAGTATTCTGTCACAGTTTGTTCCAGATCCAGGTGGATCTGAGGAGATTGGTCTGTGTCCGCACTCACGAATATATCCTTGAACAATTTGCAGGTAATGTTCATATTTTTTTGTATTTCTATATGGGACATTATCCCAGGTACGAGAGCACTTATGAGATTTGAAGTTATCTAAATGATAAGCTTAGTTGATGGGAAGAATATCTTATGTATTATGGTTGAGATTTTTGGTTTCTAGTATTGCTTCCGCTATCTTTATTTGAGTTAAATATTTCAACAATTGTATGCTATTTTTTGAGCTTCTAATTTTATTTAAAGTAAGGAAATCACCAGATGAAAAGATACCTAAGGCCGAAGTAAGAGATTTCAACAGTAGGCACCAACCTATTGGAGACACCAATCCCCATTGGTACAAATCCTTGTAGGCACCAACCTACTCTTACATATCTTCATAGAAACCAATCTATTAGAGACACCAATCCCCACCGCTAAGAACCAACTTAGAAAGAGACAACAATATCTTTGTTTGAGCAACAAAAAACTAATCTTACAAATCTTCATAGACACTAATCACCAATGATAAGCACAAACTTAACAACATAAACTAATATATTTGTGTGAGCCACACCAACTTGCACCGAGTCTTCTTGCTACTTCTTCTTTCACCAAGTTTGCTTGTTGATTCTACCTTCACCAGGTCTACTCACTACTTCTTCCTTCACCCAGTCTTCTCACTACTTTTTCCTTTACCAACTTTGACCAAAATTTGAATTCCCAAATGGAAACTTTCTCAAAGCATGTTGTTTTGGACCTCTTCCCAATAATGAACTTGTAAAGAATGCCACATATCCAATTTTGAAAATATGATGACGAAATTGTTAACTAAGTTAATTTTGTATGTCTCATTTGTTCTCTGAAATTTTCACAGTTTGAAGAATCCCATAAAATAAGTTATAGTGAAAATGATAAGGTGACCTGTTTGAAACCAGTCTCAGGATGATTCAAAAACCCTAACTTCCACATATAATATCTTAGCAAGTACAATGAACCAACATTTGAAATTTTTACCAAATGTACACCAAGCTTATCCTCCTTCTCTGTCAAATTTCAAGGTCCAAAACATCCCAAAAAATAATTTATAGGAAAAGTTCCAAGATGACCTGTTTGAAACTGATTTCTGAAGCATTCGGGTACCCTAAATTCCACAGGGAATATCTATGAAACTATAGTGAACCAACATATGAAATTTGTACCACATGTACACCAAGATATATCCTCTGTCTATGCAAATTTTCCATGTTTGAAACATCCCAAGAAATAAGTTATAGTGAAAGTTCCAAGATGACTTTTTTGAAACTAATTTCAACATCTTTCAAGAACCCTACCTTTCACAGTGCATATATTTGATAGTATAGCTAAAAAAATTTGTAATTTGTACCACTTGTACACCAACATTTATCCTCTATCTCTGCAAAGTTTCAAGGTCTGAAAAATCTCATAAAATAAGTTATAGTGAAAGTGCCAAGATGACCTATTTGAAACAAATTTTAGGAGCATCCAAGAACCCTAACTTCCACAAGGAATATCTCTGAAAGTATAGTGAACTAGAAACTAAAATTTGTACCACATGTACACCAAGATCTCTCCTCTGTCTCTTCCCAAATTCAAGTTCTGAAGTGTCCTAGAAAAATTTTATCACAAAAATCCCAAGAGGACCGGAAATTGATTTCGCAATTCAATTTTTGCTAATCCATTTTTCACACACTTTCTCTCAATGCTTTCTCTTTTTTATAATTTTTCATAACCCTTCATGAAGGGACATGCCCCTTAATTGAATAATTAATTATGAATACCATGGAAAAATACCTCGAACACCATGGAACAATACCCCAAACCCATGGGTTTGAAACCACTATTTCACTTTTTACTTTTTCACATGCACACTATTTTTAATATACTTGTAGACCTATATATATATAAATCAATATTGGAAATGTTGTGTGTATCTTAATCCCATAATATGACATCAATGACATCATTAATCCTTTGACATCAATGGAAACACTTCCAATAGAGATCATGTAGGTGCCACCCCTATGCTAGGAAATGAAACAATGAGGGTGAATTTATTGGTTATGAATTTGTTTCTTCCCACTTGGTCCATTTTCTAATTATCACAAGCAATGATTTAATAGTTCAAACCATTCTTAGTACAACAATCTCATTCACCAACCTATACTCCTCTTTAGCCCTGCACAACATAATGAATGAGATCCCCTTCTCTGCCAAATAATCCCTTAGATCATCCCCCCTTCCTTCCATTATTTCAATACAGGTTGGACAAAGAATGTCTACTACTTGGAACAAAAGAATCTTAGTTATAAATTAATCTCCATTTTTTCTCAACAATTACCCATGAACTCGGTCATGGTTTTCACATAGTTTCACGGCATCAAACTATGGAAGCATACCCCTTTTTCCTAAATACACTTTTCACATAGTTTCATAGAATCAAATTGTGAAAGCATACCCATTTTTCCTAAATACACTCCCCAACACGATCATATGAATGATAAAATAAATTAATGACTTCCTCAAAGGTTGAGTGAATGCCTTCCTCAAAACTTACGTGATCACTGAGCTTGCATGAAGAATCCCATATTAAATCTTGGGAAAATAAAGCATAAGCCACACCCAACAAAAATATAAAAAGGATTACTAGATAGACACTTTGAAACAACAATAAAATAATATTCTTGACTCTTCATATTTTACTACTTGTTCATTGCTCCACTTTGTTCCACAGAACAAGTAGTGCTTATTTTAAATTATAAACTCAAATACACCTTTTATTATATTATTATTATTATTCTATATTACTTCCAATATAATAAAAATGATCATTTACGTACTAAACTTACCATACATGTATATAATACATCAAATTCTCATAAATAATATTACATTTGTAATTAAGACACTTCAAGCTATATTCTCTATTAATTTTTTAAATTTAGATATTCCCATTATGCTCCAAAGCTTTAATACTAAACATCTTAGAATTTTTCCAAAACTCATTGCATAAATCTTTACATTGACCAAAAAAATTCAATTCCAGAAAACCTTAACATTTGAATAAAACTTTGACACCATTAGTAAATGTAACATGAAAATACAAACCTATCTTTTTATGGTCGTTACCTTCGTATTCCCCAAATCATATATGGCTTAATCATTTTTAAACATGTAGAAAGTTAATGGACACATCAGAAGAATTTTTTTCTTTCATTCTTTATATTTTTTCTGGAGTAGTTATATTCTAGTCACAAAATCAACTAGTGGCCGTCTCAGCACCTTGACCCCGACCCACTAGCTTTTAACTAGAGTGTTGGAGGCTAGTCACAAAATCCACTATTCATTTCCAGGAGATTTCATTTTCCAAAACTTTTTAATTAAAATAATATTAAAAGATTTTATTTTTAAAATAAAAATTAATATTAAATCTATTGAAGTTTAACTCTATATATATATATATATATATATATATATATATAATTTAAGTAAGACATCAAATTAATGTATGAGATCTTTTTCTCGCAAAAATTGATATACATACTTTATTCCTCCTTTAAATTTGAACTTGTAAACTTTTAAAAATAAAACTTTTATCTTAAAAAAATTATATTCTCCTTATAAATTTAACTTAAACATTTTAAAAATCCAATAAAATTTCAATTAATCAAAACTTTTACTTATTAAATCATCAAATTTCAATAAAAATAAAATAAAAACATTACAAAATTAAACAACTCCGTGACTTTCTAGTTTTACAAAGCCCTAGGACGACCAAGTGAAACTTATTATATAACCAAATGAAGACCCTTTATAAGTAAAGTGGGGCCCAATCCCCACTTATGAGGGACCCCAAATCGAAGGACTTTTGGCGGTGGTTACCGGGCGTTGCTATTCGAGCAGATTCGGATCTTTCCAAAGTTTTGTTTTTTCCATCAAAATTTTTGTCCTTGCATTTTGTTTTGTTTTATAAATGAAATTCGTTAAGTCATTTGTGTACAGGGTATGAATGCATTTACGATTTAGATATACTATATAATATGTTTAGTATCTAATGTGCTTAGAATGTTAATTTTTTTTTTTTATAAATTCATACTATATAATATGTTTAGTATCCAATATGCTTAGAATGTTAAAAAATAAAATTATAAAAAAAATTATAAAATTTAAAATTAAAAAATAATATTTTTTTATAACTAAATTTATGAGTTAATATAAATTTATTTTAATTTTAAAATTAAATAATAATAATAATAATATTTATTTTTATTATTTCTATAGATATTTGTTTGTAGGAAAAGATATTTGGGAAACTTTAAATATATATATATATATATATATATATATATAAAGTTTTCTCTATCTTATAAATATTTATTATATTTAAGTTTAGGATAAATCTACAATCATTTCTATAATTACATATTTAAAATTAATTTTGCTCATGTGTTAATGAGAGTTTTGAGTTATTCTATACATTTTTTATTACAGTTTTAGTAATTTTAAGTATTAATAATCTATTATATATATAATTAATCTCACGGATGGGGTGATAGGGATGTGATATAAGGGTATTTGAAAAATGTTCTAGGCTCTTATAAACTTGTCCTCGGCTACACCCTATAGAACCCACCTACACCTTATAGAAACTTGACAAATTATCCTTATCATGTGGAGGTTAATGTGAGAAGGTGATGGCAACTTATTCTCTACTATGGTGGCTATGTATGTTTTACTTGCTTGTTTTGGTAATGAAAGCTCCAAGTAACGAAAGGATGTAGACATCGGTTATCACATTCATTCTTCATGGCCATATTAGGCCTCCTCTATGGGTCTATTTTTTTTAGCCTGAAGGATTTCCCTCTTGTTGCTCTATGCCTTCTTTGGTCACTGGTTCAACCCTCGATCTCTAGTGTTCTCCCTCATGTCCCCTTTGGTTCACAATTATTTCTTTCTTCTTTTCCTCTGGTTTTGTTCTCATTCATGGCTAGAGGTGTCTATAGCCATAGGACTCGTACACGTTGTGGTAGGCTCCATGTCTCGTGGGTTCAACTAGATGCAAAGGAGTTGGCCAAAGTTTTTCAAACCAACATGCCCCTGGAAATAAGAGTAGAGATTGACTTTGGTGAGGTTGAGGTTCACTTGCATCGACATTTAATCCAAGATGAGGAAGTGGATGCGGATATCTATCCTTGGGTTCTGGACACTAGTTCATCCAAAACCAGGGAAACTAAATACCACAAGATAGTGGCCTTATATTGGCAGATGAAATCCATGATGGGTAAACTGTTGGTGGAAAGTAACAATGCCTACAATGAAATCCTACTCCAAGTAAACAACGTGCAACTGCAAATCAAAGTGGTTGATCACAAAATCACTTTGTTGGAAGAGAAAATGATGAGCTTTGACTTCTCCAAGCTTCATGTAATCCAACCTCAAGTTTATGTAGTTGTTGATAACAACCTCCATGTCTCATTTTCTCAATGTTTTTTGGTTTACTAGTTATGGAGGCAACATGAGTCTAGTTGTCATGATATAGAATAATGATTTTCCAACTTCAAATATTTTAATTAGAGTCGATGGTTTACCTCTATATGTAGCTTATGGTCTTACTTGACTTTATAGACAATATGGATAGAAAAGGTGTTTAAAATGAAATTCTCTCACTAACTTTAAAAATAAAAAAAAATAAAAAAAAAATAAACTTTTTATTAAAAAAATTAAATATTTTATTTAACATATTTAATAATTTTAATTTTGTTTTAATTATAATATCATTTTATTTTATATTTTTATAACTTTTAAAATTACTAAACTAATTTTACTTTTGTTTATATAATATATATATATATATATTTTAGTGGATTTTATATTTTTAAGAATTTATGAAAGAGAATAAAGGGTGTGGAATACATTCATGTGCGACAGTATATGGGTGTGTGCACAAAGTTGGTGGATGAAAAAAATATCAAAGGGGTCATCACTAATGCACACTTGCACGAACGAGTGTTCTCAAGAATGTTCCTGATTCTCTAGGTTTGACAAAGTTTGAATCACTCATTCACATGAATCATGTGCGTTCCTAAGAATGCATGAGAGTTCCTAAGAATGCATGGGCGTTTAGAATTTTATATTCATTGAGAAAATAGAGAGGAGGAGAAAAGTCAATATCGTTCCATTGTGTCCTAGTCAAGCCATGCATGTTTGATTTCTCTTCTTTTCCTCCCAATTTAGTAATTTTTACTTTTATTCAATTAATTTAATATATTCTAAAAGAATTTAAATTATAAAAAAAATTAATCTTGTATAGAAATCTCATCTAGAAAATTTAAAGAGAGACACCTATTACATTGCCTAAATTTTTCCCTTTAAAAAAAAACTTACAAGAAATGTGATTATTTTGTATTTTTTTTTATTTCTTAAAATATGTATTGATGCTTTTTGTAATATTCTATTTTCATTAAAAAAAACGACCTGATTTACATGCCATGCCTTATTAAATTTAAACATATATTATAAAATGGAACCCAAAGACAATGTAAAGTGTCCACAAGAAGACCAAGGCGAGGAAAACCCCAACCCACCACAACCACCCAACATAAACACCCAAATTGATGAGGGGCTGGCCACATTGAGAACATTGGGAAATGAATTAGGGGGCACAAAAGAACCTATCAGAGAGTTCTTGGACACTTCATTGGACGTCATTGTGAGGTCCATTGCAAGTTCCCAAGAGAAATTAACTTCAATTTCTTAATATAGGGCAAGAATGTATGAGTTTTACCGTATTGGGCTAGACAAAAACCAAGTTAGAGACATGGGTATTTCAAAACATTCTTTGATATCTCTTTTTATTGATCCTCGAACTAGATAGGAACCATCTTTCAACAAGAAACACATTTGTATGGACTGGTGTATTCACCCATGGTTAAATGCTCACTGGATGGATAGGTGGTTCATGGTATTTGATAAACCTCCCTGCAATAATAGGGATATGCCTTTATATTTTTTGAGAAAATTATGGAATGAATTTATTTTGGGTCACCATGTCAACTACTTTGACATTGGTGACTTCCATGGGGTGGGTCGAGGGTCCGCATAGGACCGAGAGTATACTAGGCATGACCCCATGTTAGTTCGTTGTCCCCCCAGGTGAAGGACTAACCTCCATGCCCAACATCCTCTTGTTTCATAGGGCTTGCAACATGTACATGTATCTCTTTCATCCTTGACTCGACGCCTAGTGCAACATGGTATCTTTGTTGCACTATCTCAGCAGGAGGTGCTTGCCAATGACATTGATAGAGGGGTCATACCTTCAACCCCAAGACCAGTGTGTAGTGAGGAGAGGGAACATGGACATATAAATTGTCCATATGAACCTCACAGATGCTCGGGTTTCTAGCAGACTTTCTATGGGCCTATGGAGGCCAGTGGACAGGAGAGCTTCTTGGATGAGGTTAATATCTTAACCATCTCTATGTTCTTTATAATTATATAATTATATAGTTTTCTCTGTATTTATTTAGATATTTAATTGTATGATGTTTAGCAGTTTCTACGCCCCTATAGAAGACCATCTACATCGATGGATGCATTAGTGTTTGTCTCCACTATTGATTTTGTAGTAGAGGCAACTTTCTCATTCGACGTATCCCATACACAGGTATGTGTCACATTTGATAAATTTACCATAGTGATTTCTTTATTTTCTAGCATCCTCAAATTTATAATGTTCTTGTTTTTCTACAGGTTGTGGGAACAGGCGGTGTCAAGTAATGTCCACCTGGGATGGATAAGTTTCCCACATCACATGTATCACATGTAGAGTTAAATCACATTTAAATATCAAGTTTATTGTATTTATGTTGTTGAATTTTACTATTTGGTACTAATAACAATATTATTAATATGTAAGCATGATGTTGATATTTTCACCAGTTATAATACTAGTACAGTCATTGAGCACGTGGCCACAACTTCTGGGTTACCTTATTCTAGGCCAAGAGAGATGCCATCATTTGTACAACTCATGGGGGTTCATCGTCACCCACCCCTAGCATCTTTCTTATTCCATGCATCCTCAGTGGATGCACCCATAGGCCACCCATCCACACCACCTCTTCCATCACATCCATCCATAGTGGATGCACCTATATGCCACCCACCCCCACCACCATTTCCATCTGTGCCATCCATCGAGGCTTCCATGGTAGATGTTGCCTCGGAGTAGGTTGTACAACCGAGCGCTCCACCTACCAATGACTATCCATCGAGGTCCAAGATATTCGTGGTGAGATATTGTGTAGATAATCAATTTTTTTGTATCATTAATGGAATTCATTTTATGCATATATGTTTAAATTTCATGATTTGATCCTTTTAATTGATGCATGGTGGCATTTCTGAGAGATTAGGGTCACAGAGGAGTGTAACACCCTCACAATTTTTAGTACCTATTGTGACGCCCCTACAAAAACCCACTTAAAATCTCTTGAATAAGATATTTTGAGTGGGTTACCCCTTTTCTAATTTTTTTTTAGCTAGGTACTACACTACAACACTATTGAAAATATTTTGGCATAAGGATTTGTTCCTTTTGTTTATACGGTCTAGAAGGTTTATATTTTTACTCTTATTTTCATTTTGACGTTGAGTTCTCATCTTCTCTGCTACACCAGTTGATCCTTTTTCTCAGAAATCGATTATTCCTCTCATTCTTCTCAATCACGCAAAATTTGTTATCTAATCTGGAATCCCTACATAAATCAGAACAAAGGAACTTATGTTCACTCACCTACTTTCAAAGTCTAATTTAGGATAATATAAACACACATTCTAATAATATTCCAATAGAAACCTTTCTGATAACCATATCGGAAAGGGTTCTATTAGAATAATTCATATCAGAGTAATACTTGGACCACGAATAGTTTTCGACTCCGATGATTACATTCCGACAACCCAAGTTTACAACTCATTTTCTATTGTTAAATGTATCATTCAATCATTGGTTGGGTAATAAGCTCTTGAATATAGAAAACTTAATGTTTTCTTAACCTCATATGATGACAATGTTATGATTTGGAAAACATTGACTGGTACGTGGCTTTTTAAACGATACCCACTCATTTTACTTATCGATCAATATATCAGAGTAGCACCTTTCTCAAGGAAGGGAATATTATTTGATACCCTTCTCTTCGGAGTTATGAAATTCCTCAAATTTTTTGAGCTCCGATTAGGAAGGTTTGACAATACACTTCTAAACTTTCTCTACATTATACTTTCAACATGTGAATCGACATTTGAAAGGAAATATCCTTTGATTCCTTTTCATCAGAGTATGGATTTATCTGTGAACTTCTTCTCCTTAGTGGAAACAACTCCGAATAATCACATATAACCGTCCACGATATTATACTTTCGGTACACAAATCAATCATGTTAGGAAGGGAATATTATTTGATGCCTCTTTTTTGGAGAGAAAACCAATCTGTCAAGGTTCCCTATTCGATGGCAATGACTCCGACAACTACTATTTCAATTTTTTTCCTCCCGGGACTCTAATACATGGATTTGGGTAATCCTCACTTTCAAATCACATTAATAACGCAACAATGCTTTGGATTTTGAATTGGTCATAGTACATAGGTTATTCAATATGTTAATCGAGGTAATTAAAAGTCTATACAATAACCCTAAAACCCTCATTGACATTATATCTTTTCTTCATAAGCTAGTAAGGTGCTTTGCTTTGTATTGATCAACCTTGTAACACTTGGAAAACACCTTTTTCAGTCAAATCACATGTATCTTGTTATTCTATATTAGTGTCTTTTATGACTTTTTACATTTATTCGATTAACTGATGATTGATATGGTAATTACAGGATATCGATGATACACTATGGTGAGTCAGACTACCCAGAGATCTAGGAATTTAGTGCCCACTACTCCAACTTTTGTTCCTAAGACTTATGCCTACCAGGGAGAGGTTTTAGTAACTGATACAACCTACATACTAGAGAAGATCATTCCCCTAGGTATGACAAGATATACAATATCTTCAATATTGGGGACTTTCCTTTGGAGGATGAAAACATCAATGTGTACCAGAATATCCAAAAGAGCGATATTCACCTTATAGTTCTCCGACTGACATTATTTCCTTAGAACGAGGTGGCCTAATGGTGCTTCAAGCAGTTTTACCCAAGCACTGCCAAAATTACAAACAAGTTTAGACAACAAGTTACTATAGCACCCTTTCTGTCTTGATCTTAGGAGTCTAGAGCCCAAGAGGGAATTCACCTATCTGCAAGGGGATTTCTCTGTAACATCGACGGCATATAATTTTTTTTTATTAACAAAATATTGAAACACAGTGTGGTTAGTTTTTCAACGCACCGATGCTTATTATTAATATGCATACCGATGTGTTTGTGGTTTATAAGTGCACCAGGATGATTTTAAAATTATTTGAACTTTATTTGCACATAATTATTATATTCATCTCAAATTATCTTTTGGGATGAATTCACATGACTTACAATACTTCAATATACATTTTACGTTTTATGTCTCCTTATTCTTAAAAAATGGTTTCAAAACTATATTCAAACTCATATTGTGGTATGGTCCTCAAAGTTTATTTTAGATATGTACAGAAAAGTTTATTGTTAATTTTGTTGAAATGAAGGAAGAAAACCTTATTATATGATAAAATGGCCAATTATTCAAATTCCATCCCATTCCATATTGCTCAAATTCCAACGCAGAGTTCTCCCTTTCCATCTCCAGTAAGTTTAACTTATTTTATTTATGTTTCGATTATCTCATTGAAAAAAAAAATATCCATGTCAATTTGAATAAAAATGTATCCAAATTTGTAGGATCTTGATTCAAAATTGAGTTCAGATGCATAAAATATTTCAGTACCAGTTCAAAAATGTTAGAAGGTCTTATCAGGAGCAACTGTAACACCCTATTTCCCCTAGTTTGTAATTAATCATAAAATAGGATTACCATGCTCAGACATGTGAATAGTGTAAATGTATTATTGTTTGATTTTCCAATAATTGACTGTGGGGGTGAAGCCTTGAAATTACTAGCCATGATATCACTAGAGGAAAGAATGTGAAAACTATAAGAGAGGGTTCATTATATCAAATAACCCCAAATTTCTCTTGACGGGGATAATAAATCTCCTTCGGATTCCAAGGAGAGAAACTAGTTAATAAAGAAAGGAACAGGGGTTGAATTATCAACCACTCCCATAAATGGAAGCATGGTTTAATTGCAGAATGTCAGCTTAAAGTACCACTGGGTATGACAGACCAATATGACTCGAGTTTCCTTCTGATAGAAGGAACAAGATGGGTCGAGAACCATCCCGGGGAAAAGATATAAGAAAATTGGAGAGGAGAATGCACGCAACTCCCCAACGGATGATGAATAGAAGGTCACGAGCTTGATGTCAAGTGAGTATCTGATAAAACTCACCCAGGGCCATGACAGAGAAAGAAACCTATGAACGTTGTAGAGAACAGAACCCGAGCAAAAGTTGAAACAGATAAAGAATCCTTGAGAACCTCGAGAGTTCCCTAGTGATATCATGGCTTGGAATGGGGGTGGTCAAAGTGCTAAGAATGAATGTCTCTGAGCCTATGGTCGGGTGGAAGGACAAACACCCATAGTCAGTTAGTTGGCTACCACCTGTAATAGATAAGTAATCACATATCTTGTGTATTTAAGTGGTACTATGAGTTAAGGTTGGATATCCCATGAATGTTTCAAGGATGGTTATGTTTTCTTAATGATTTATACTATATTCCTTATTTTGTGTCTGCTTAATTGTGTAATTAGACAAGTAGGAAATTTCATGAATTGCACATGTTTTTATACTCGTAGATTCTTTCGTCTTGTGGTGGCTTAAGCCGGAGCCACGAACTGTGAGTTCGTCGACCATGGGCATAGTTTCATGTATGTTGGTCGAACCTCCTCGTTGTTTTGAGTCTCTTGGAGGACATAGTCTATTAAGCTTAGGAGAGGTAGTGAAGATATGCATAGGCTCTTTGCAAGGAAAGTAGAGACTGAGAACCACTTAAGTTATAAACTTGATGAAGGAGCGCAAGAGTAGTGCTGAAGATCCTTCTAAGTGTTAAGCTTAGGAGAAAGAGTGCAACGCTCTTAATCCTTCATAACTGACAAAGATCATGAAGGATATTGAGACTCAAGTATCGAAAGGGAATATCCTGTTGTTTGGAAGATGAACAGATGAGATCTATTTGGGAGGATTCGAGGTCTGTCACGACCATTAGATTTGAAGGAGGAGTGCATGCATTAACTCCTCACCACCTTCATTCTTTGTAATATCGAATAATTTTGGTAATCATCATGAAGGGGATGGATCCTTCGAAACCCAAAATCATGATGTGATCTAGACCTTATATCCAAGGATCTATCAGGACCCACCTTGACCGTCGGATCTGTGAGTGCAGAGTTCGCACGATGGGAGAATCGTGTGTTGGTGCGATTAAACATCCAAAACTCAAAGTTGCAATGTGATCTGGACCATTGGATCAAGGAAGGTTGTGGACCGTAGATCCGATGCGAAAATATTAATGCAAGGAGTACGTGGGAGTTTGATATTCCCTAAGGACCAATCTCATAAGAGACTAGTGATTTTCAGAAGCAAAGATGAGGTCCAAGAGGAGAACTTGTTTCAAGTTTGTAAGCTCAGGAGGAGGAGAAATAGTGACCATTGGATCGAGCATTATGAAAGATCTGGACTATTGGGATCCATTTCCAGACGATTAGAAGAGTGCGCAAGAGGAGATCAGATCTGGGCCATCAAAACTAAGCATGACGACCAACATTCATTGGATCTAAGGTAAGGTGCACAAGCTTTAATGTTTGCGTGTATGGGAGGGTGGACTGGCCAAGGTCTCGAAGTCCCAAAGTTGTTCCTAGCCATTGATCTCCAGGAGACACGTGTCAACAAATCAGTAATTTCAGGGAAATCACTTCGAGAGTTTCAAATTGAGAGTTGAAACTCCTCAAGCACCGAAGTGTCAAAGTGTTGAAGGGCCAAAGTGTCGAAGGGTTGAAGTGTCGAAGAATTGAGAGTCGTCGATCTGCGAGGGGACACTTGTCAATATATTGTGAGCTCTGGGTAAATTGCATTAGGGTTTCAGTTTAGAGTTGAGATTCTCAAACCATGAAGACCTGAAGTGAATCTGGACCACCAGATCTAGAGGGACACATGGCGAAAGATCGTAGAATCTAGAGAAATCTATTCAAGAGTTTTCAGTTGAGATTTGAGACTCCTAAAGTTCGGAGAGCCGAAAATCCGAAGTAAATATCAATCGTCCGATCATCCGAAGCAGATCTGAACCGTCAGATTGTCCGAAGTAAACCTCAAGCGTTGGATCACCAAAGTGAATCTGAGTCATCGAATACCATGAGTTCAGGAAGAGGCAAGTTGAGACTTGAGAATTTCGAAGTCCGGAGACGCGAAGGTATCGCAGTTGTTGCAGGGGGAGACACACGTCAATGGATTATCAACTCCAGATAAAATCCTTTGGAGGAAGGAAAGAGTTGAGAATTGAGATTCCCGAAGGCCACATTCGCGGAGGAGATCCTAGCTACATATTTGAAGGGACAAGTGTCGACAGATCTTCCACTCCGAAAGATTGTCATACAGGAAAGAGAGAAATTTTGAGAGTTGAAACTCTCGAAGGCCAGAAATCTGGAAGAAATCATAGTCATTGATTGGACAGTTGGCCAGAGGCAAGTAAAGAATAGACAACAACCATTGATCGAGAGGTATCACCAAGGAATTAGAGATCAATGGTCAAGTAGGATTGTGGGGCTAGAACTTGCTCGTATGTTAAAATTTTGAGAGCGAGCCGCAATTTATACCATAGTTTTAACAAAGTGATACGTGGTAGCTGGAGGTGAATTGCAGGGCGAAAAGTGGGTTGGCCCAAAACCACTCTTGCCCACACCCGTAATCATAGTTTTCCATGAGGCCATATGAAGGAAGGGGCCAATGAAAAAGGAGCTAGCACCCAGAGTCTGATATTTCGTAGGTGAAAAGGGGAAGGTCACGGGTACTATTAGACCTACACCCAGAAGTCAAGAGGGTATGCATTTAATTTCAAAGCAAGACCATAAAGGGCTTAGAGAGTCATTTGACTTTAGAATCAGATATCCTTGACTGGGAGGTTGGACTGGTTCCCCAACTTTCCAAATTAGAAACCATAAATGGAGAATCTCTCCTTTAAGAAAAGCGAAAAAAATTTATGCCCTGTCGTGGGTGTGTTACTATTACACCTCAAAATTACTCACTCCAATGATGACCTATTGTCGTCATTGTCATTGTTGCAAGTGTCGCATTTTGGCACCAGTGTTGCAAGTGCCACAAACATCATATTGTTATCTTGCCTATGTCGTCTCTCTAACAACATCATAAGGACACTTAAGACACCTCAAAGACTATTTTTGAAGAAGAGAAATCAGTTGACAAGGAGTACAAGTCTTTTGCCACTGAAAAGGCCACTTAAAATCACTTTTGGAAGGCAGCGCTGCCCTATACACTGTCAGGGATTGCCAATGCTCCCTGACCTTCTTGTGGGGAGTGTTGCAACGCTATGTGCCCCATTTTGGAGGAGCGCTACCCTTTCTGGGCAAATTTTGGTTTGTTGAGGCAAATCAAGGAAGAATCCCCTCAATCTTTGAAGGTGGTTGGATTCGAATCTGAGGTCAAAGCATGATCTTATGGAAGATCCACAACTGAAGGAGAAGAATCCTCAACTTATCCCAAGGATATCTCAAGCGGTTTGGCCTCTCGAAGCCTATATAAGGAGGCCTTCTCATGGTAAAGGGATGAATGGAGATTGAGAATTATACCTAACTTATGATCTCATAGGAAGGTAGGGAAATTGGAGAATAGAGAAAGCATCAAACCTGTGATCTCATAAGTGAGACATCATTGAATTATAATCAATGTGTATTATTTGACCAAGGGTCTGGACAAAGGGAGCTTGATGAAGCCGTTGCACTACATCCATGGTTGTAAGCACCACTTTGTTCTCATTAATATAAATCTATGCTTGGCATGTTTCCTTTAAAGTTTGCGTACATTTCATGAAGTTGTTTCTTTCATAGATTCATTATGAAGCTAATCATGGTAGAGTAGGAAGTATTGTTGTTGTTTCTCATTGTACCAAAAGACCTTCTGAAGAACTTGGAGATCAAGATCAACCTGGATCGAGCAAGGACAAACGTTGGTAAAAAGGTATTTATTGTTCTTTCTTCCTCTTCTTTGATAGTTTAGCTTTATAAAAAAGGAATTTTAGTGTCCACAATAGCATTTTCTGTCTTGGAGTTAGGAGTTTAAATCCCAAGAGAGAATCCACTTTTCTACAGGGGGATTTCTCTATAACATTTACAGCAACATACTGCAAACAATTGGTAGATGAAAATGGATAGTCACTTTACCCTCCCAATTGTGTCATTCCATCTTCCAGCCACAATCTCGGGTCGAAGATGGTAATAATTGTTTGGTATAATGTAATTTGAACAAACAAATTATTTCATTATGCTTACCAATATCATCGATGTACTAATGTTCAATATTTTTGAAATTAAGATTCCTCTGATGATGAGAGACCTACCTACCATAATTTGTTGAACCTTGCAACAATATCAAATCAAGAGAAGGTTGCAATGAGAGCACAACTCGGAGAGGAATCATACCAAGAATGGTTGAATCAACCACCTATTCAATTCCCACTACATCTAGATTCACCAATTAGGAATGACTACAACAATAATAATTCTTCAGAAGTTTGCAATGGAGACAATAAACAAGAGGCTGGTATGGATGATTACTTATGGGATAAAACTGTCATGGATACAATGTTGTTAGACGCATTCCAAAATGATGAGCTAGGGGATGATGCTCATATCAATGATACCATTTTTGAAAGCCTAAAATCTGTTTCCACCACGCCTCTCTTTGGACCTATTTCCCGGTCAAAGTCTAGCCATCTTGGGACAACAATGTTACTGTACAACATGAAATCAAATTTTGGAATGTCAAACACATGTTTCTCAACAATATTGAGGTAATTGACCAGCAAGTGCCTTATATTAATTTTTATAAATCTTGTCACACAATAAACATTAGAAATGGTTTCTTTTATAAATGTTAAATGACCTTATACATTTTTATTTCCCACTAACTGCAGGATATTGAAAGATAAGGTTCTTCCTAGTAATATTTTTTTTCCTGGTAGCTGTGAAGAGGAAAATACATTGTTGAAAATGTTGGGTATTGAGTATATATCATATCTTGCATGTCTGAATGATTGTATTCTATATAGAGGAGAATATGCAGAAAAAGAGATATGTCTGAAATGTGGGCATAAAAGGTACCATAAATCAAATAAAAATGGTAAATCGCATGGTCCACCTCATAAGATATTGAGGCACATGCCTATAATCCCAAGGATCCAGAGTCTCTTTCGTTGCAAAGAATTATCTATGTTGTATGGATGGCATGCCTCTCACATAAGTGAGCCAGGAGTTATGTGAATCCAAACATATTCAATATCCATGAAGCATACAGAGAATACATGGCCAGAAAAATTCAAGGATGAAGTATGAAGTCTATGAATCATCATAGAAATATATGGAGTAAACCCATATTCCCTCCAAAACATCAACTATTCTATTTGGCATGTAGTAGTGATCAATAAAAATACCCCCCCATGGTTGTCCGTGAAGAATGAACATCTTATGTTGTCTCTTATAGTCCCTAGTAGAAGAAAAGTGAAGAATATGGATGTATACTTACAACCATTGGTAGATGAATTGAAGGAATTATGGGAAGGGACACATGTATATGATGTATCAAGACCCATCGCAACAAAGAGGATTTTTACTTTGTATGGCATATGTTCTTACACCACACATGAATATCCAAGCTTAGGAGTTTTCTCTAGTAATTAATATGTTTATTGATTTGTTTATATATGTAACAATATTTATTTGCATATTTAATTCATTGTGATTGAAATTCTATTCTCAAACGCTAATGTTCTATGTATACAATAATTTTGCAGGTCTTGTAACTAAAGGCTATCATGGATGTAAATGTTGTGGACCTTCTCTGAAGGCTAGGTGGTCCAACCACCTATGAAATCCAGTGTACGACTGATTGAGGGTATTCCTCCTAGAAGAACACCCTTATAGAAGATCAACATCCATTTTCAATGGTAAAGCAAAGAGAACCCAAAGGTCTGCAATAATGACACCATCATAATGTCTTAGATAATATGAGAGAGAGAAGGAGAAAGAGATTACATAAATGTTGATTCAAATGGGGAGCCTATGCTCGATGATCCATAATTCTTCAACACCTATGTTGAGAAATTTCCCATTGGTATGAAAATGAAATCTATCTTTTATGAGCTCCCCTATTGGGAGCATATTAAGATTTCCCACTTACTATATCTTGTGCATATATTTAAAAATGTTTCATCTTATTTATGGAGGCACATATCATTGAAAGAAAGTGACACATTGGTTGTGAGGAGAGATATTATTTCTTCAAGAACTAAAAAGAAACATTTACCAAGACAAGAAAGTAGAGGAGAGGTTGGTCCCTCTTGGTCTTTCAAAGAAGGTGATGTCCCATGGCTTTTGAAGAAAGAAAATATTTCTTTGCGAAGGAAGTTATATTGGTTGTGAAGGTACCTTCTTTATATGGCTATTTCCTATGATGTTGCTTCACTATGCGTCAATACCATTTTTCGGGTTTGAAATCACATGAGCATTTGAACCTTCTAAAGGTACGACATATGTCAAAAACATGATTTTATTATTTTTAATTTTTATTTTTATGCCATGGAATAAAACATAATTAATTTTTTTGTGTTTACTTTATAGTGTCATTATCCTCTGCTCGTGTGTGGGTGTGTGAACCATGACTTCCCCCATGACCTAATATGTACCATATCTAAATTATATTCATTTGTACATTGGATCACATCAAAGGAAATTCATATGGCTAGCATTCCACGGTGGCACCAAGAGATAGTTGATATTGCTTGTATGTTTGAGAAGGAACTAACGTCGAGTTTCATGGACTTGCAGGTTCATATTCTAATTCACCTAGTAGATGAGGTTGAATTAGACAGGGTGGTCTCATGTTGTTGGATGTTTTTTTTAGAGAGATACATGAATAAATTGAAAGGATTTGCTCATTAAAGGGAAAAACCCGAGGGGTCTATGACAGAGGGGTAAAAATCATATGAGTCTTTATATTATTCCAGTGAGTACATCAAGTAGATCTACAACACACTAGGTGTAGTGATTTGGGACAACAAAATCGATTGTTGGTTGTGGAGCACAATTATCTTACTATTTCATAGGTATTTGTTTTCAGCCATGTCTATACCCCATGAAGACTGTACACCCCAGAATACTATACACCGCTCCACGTGGGGGGGGTGGTTGCAAAGGGGGATTTCCCCCCCTTCGGGGTTTGGGGGCAAGGGGACCCCCAGGGAGGCCCGAGGGTTCGAGGGTGAAGCCCCCAACAAAAAATTTTCCTTGTAAATGTATATTTTAATTTCATAGTAAATCCACATTGTTCATTATAAGATCACAGATCTGACGATAGAAGTTATGTTAGGGTTTTTTTCCCTAGAATGAAACCCTATTTTATGAGGGAATTGTATTGCGGCTATGCATCATTGTGAATATTGTATTCTAAGAAAGGAGACTGTGAGAGAAAGAGGAGGAAGTTACAGCGGGTGTGATGTAGGTTGTATCCCTTCATTTTGTTGGATAATAAAAAGGAAGGACGTGATAATTTCTCTTGTGGACGTAGCCTACACTGGGTGAACCATGTATATTTGTGTCTCTATTATATTTTGTATATTCTTTGTTTTATTTTCACATTTGTTTTATTTTATTTCTTGGAGATCCTATTTTTTCTAACAACTGGTATCAGAGCGAAAGGTAACTCACAGGAAAAGAGGGTTCCTGGTTTGAGTGGGAGCAATGGCGAAAGATGGAAAGTTTAGGGATGAGAAATTTAATGGAAAAAACTACTAGTTATGGAAGATGTAGATGGGAGATTATTTATATCAAAATGATATATTCCTACCATCGGGTGGAATAGAAAATAATTCGATGACCATAAAGGATGAAGAATGGGATGTTCTTGACAGAAAGGCACTAGGAACGATACGACTGATCCTGGCAATGTCGGTGGCTTTCAATATCTCGAAAGAAATGACAACGAAGGAGATGATGGATGCATTGGGTAAACTAGATGAGAAACTCTCGATGTCCAATAAGGTATTCTAATGAAGATATTATTTAATATGAAGATGTCAAAAGATGGGTCTGTTGCAAACCATTTAAATTAATTTAATACGGTTACTAATCAGCTAAGTTCTGTAAAAGTGAAATTTGATGATGAGGTCATGGCTCTTCTAATCTTGTGCTTATTGTCAGGAAACTAGAACGGCTTGTTCATGGCTATAAGTAACTCTGTCTTGGGTTCAAACACTTTGAAATTTGATGATGTTGTTGGTGTTATCCTTAGAAAGGAAATGCAATGGAAAAGAACTGGTGAGACATCGGGTAATGCGTTAAACATGGAGAATAGGGGAAGACAAAAGGATAGAGTAAGGGACTCATGGAACCGCAAGAATTATAGGAAGGGAAGATCCAAATACATACTGGGAAAGATATATTGTTGGAATTGTGGGAAGAAAGGACATCTCAAGAAAGACTACAGAGCTCCAAAGAAACAAAGAGATCAACAACATGAGAAAAATCAAGAAGCAAATGTAACATGTGATGTGTTACAAGATGCTTTGATTCTTTCTTTAGATAATATTTGTGATTCTTGGGTAGTATATTCAGGGGTTTTGTTTCATGCCACACCCCATAGGTCTAGATTATTTTCAAGGTGATTTTGGACAGGTTCATTTGGGTGATGATGCACCACGCAAATTTTTTTAAATGAGAAAGGTAAAAATAAAGAAAATGAATGGAAACCAATGGTTGTTGAAAGAGGTAAGACATGTTCCAGATCTAAGGAAAAATATAATTTCAATAGTGCAGTTGGAAAGTGAAGTTTTTGTATTTATATTTACAGATAAGGAATGGAAGGTCACCAAAGGATCACTGGTGATAGAAAAAGAGAGAAGGTAGGTACATTGTACTTATGTACTAGTAATATTGACTCTTCTATCTCTTTAGCTTCTACAAGAGTGGATACAACATTTTGGAATCATAGTTTGGACACATGAGTGAGAAGGGGATACAGATACTTCACAAAATAATTTTTTTTCCAGATCTTAAAAAAATTGATTTGGATTTCTGTGAGCACTGTGTTTATAGAAAACATAAGAGAGTCATATTTTTTAGAGTTGGAAAGTAAAAGAAGAGTGAAAGTTTAGAGCTTGTGCATACAGACATATGGGGACCATATCAGGTATCATCTCTTGGTGGCTCTCGTTATTATTTTACTTTTATTGATGATGCAACTATAAAAACTTGGGTTTACTGCATTCGACAAAAATCTGATGTTTTTGTTAATTTTAAGAAATGGAAAGCTTTGGTTGAGAATGAAAAAGAAAAAAGGTTGAAGTGTCTCAGATCCGACAATGGAGATGAGTATTGTAGTAAGGAGTTTGATAATTATTTTTCATACCATGGGATTCGTAGAGAAAAAATAGTTCTAGGAACACCACAAGAAAATGGTGTGTCAGAAAGGATGAACATGACAATCATGGAGCATGCAAGGAGTATGAGATTGCATGCTAGTTTTCCCTTACAGTTATGGGCAGATGGTGTAGATACTAATGTTTAATTAATAAACAAAGGACCTTCAATTTCTTTGGATAGTGGCATTCCAGAGGAGGATTGGACAGTTAAAAAGGTAAACTATTCATTTTTGAATACTTTCGGTTGGGAAGCATTTGTCCATATTGATAAAAAAAATATAACAAAGCTTGAGGAAAAATCCAAGAAGTGTTCCTTTATTGGATACATTGTTAATGATTTTTGTTATCTCTTATGGGATTATGAAAATCAAAAAATCATTAGGAGTAGAGATGTTATATTCAATGAGAAGGTCGTGTACAAAGATCAGTTGCAAGGAAAGAAACAGGAAAAAGAAAAACCAGAATACATAGTGCTTGATGAGATCACTGAAAAAGAAATTCCAAAGGTATCAGAAAATCAAAGTGTACAACAATAGGAGAAGCAGGTACCTAAAACTCCTACAAGTGTTGTTAGAATATCTATCAGGTTAAGTAGACCCCCTGAACAATACTCGCATTCATTGTATTATTTATTGTTGACTGATTCTGGTGAAACAAAATGTTATGAAGAGGCAATGCAGGTAAACACTAAAAAGAAGTGGGAGTAAGGCATGAAAGAGGAAATGGATTCCCTGGTAAATAACCAGACTTGGGACTTGGTTCAATTGTTTGCAGGAAAAAGAGCATTGCAGAATAAATGGGTTTACAAGTTGAAGGAAGAAGATGGAGGAAAAAAGTGATACAAGGCTAGACTTGTTGTAAAGGGGTTTGCACAAAAGAAAGGTATAGATTTTGATGAAATATTTTCTCATGTTGTTAAGATGAATTCAATTAGGTTGATTTTAAGTCTAGTGGTAGTAGAACATTTACATCTTGAATAGTTAGATGTAAAAACATTTTTTCTCCATGGGGATTTGGAGGAAGATATTTATATGTAGCAGCCACAAGGGGTATGAGGAAAAGGGAAGGAAAATTTGGTATGCGGGTTGAAGAAGACATTGTATGGCCTAAGGCAAGCTCCAAGGCAGTGGTATTTGAAGTTTGACAAGTTTATGATAGAACAAGGTTATAGTAGATGTCATTCTGATCACTGTGTTTATTTTAAAAGGCTAGAAAATGGAAGTTATATTATCTTGCTATTGCATGTAGATGGCATGCTTGTTGTAGGTTCTAATTTGTAGGATATAAATGTGCTCAAGAATAAATTAGCTAATTCATTTGCGATGAAAGATTTGGGTGTTGCAAAGAAAATCCTTGGTATGAGAATAACAAGAGACATGAAAAATCACAAATTGACATTGTCTTAGGGTGAGTACATAGAGAAGTTGTTGAAGAGGTTTATAATGCAGAATGCAAAACCAATTAGTACACCTTTGGCCAGCGATTTCATATTAACCAAGGAAATGTGTCCCAAGACACATTGGGAGATAGAATACATGTTCAAGGTCCCTTATTCATCAACAGTTGGCAACTTGATGTATGTAATGGTTTGCACAAGACCAGATATTGCACATGCGGTGGGAGTTGTGAGCATGTATATGAACAATCCAGGTAAAGAACATTGGGAGGCATTAAAGTGGATTCTCATATATTTGAGAGGTACTTCTACTCATACATTATGTTTTGGAGGTTCATACACTATTCTACAAGGATATGTTGATTCAGATATGGTAAGTGATAAATATAGCAGGAGGAGCAGCATAGGGTATGTTTTTATTGTAGGTGGAACAAGAATAAGTTGGATTTAAAAAATACAAAAGGTTGTTGGACTTTCAACAACAGAAGCAGAGTATGTTGTTGCTATAGAGTCTAGTAAAGAAATGATTTGGTTATAGAGGTTTATGGAGGAATTGGGAAAGAAGCAGGAGAATAACAGGTTGTACTGTGACAATGAGAGTGACATTCATCTTGCAAAGAACTCAACCTTCCATTCAAATACTAAGAATATACATCTCATGTACCATTTCATATGATTTGTCTTGGAAGATGGACATTTGAAGTTGGAAAAGATACATACTAGCCAAAATCATACAGACATGTTAACAAAGGGAGTAACCAGGGAGAAATTGAGTTCCTGCTCAGTTTCATTTGGTCTTCAAGCATGAAGGTGAAGATGATAAATTTTCCAGGTCCAATAAGGATCATAGTCTATCAAATACAACAACAAAGGAGTTTTTGTGATCAATCTCCAAGTGGGAGATTGTTAGTTTAAGAGTATGATTATCTTCATGTTTCATAGGTATTTGTTTTCAACTGTTTTTATACCCCATGAAGACTATACATCGTCGAATACTGTACATACCTCCACACGGGGAAGGGTGGGGTTGCAGGGGGGGCTTTCCCCCCCTGTGGGGTTCATGGGGATCATGCCCTTGAATGGGGGATCCAGGGGTAAGGGGGGAAATCCCTCGAAGGAAAAATTGCCTCGTAAATGTATATTGTAATTTCATAGTAAATCTGAACCACTCATTATAAGGATGCAGATCTAATGGTAGAAGTTATGTTAGGGGTTTTTTTCCCTAGAAGGAAACCCTCTTTTATGAGGGAAATGTATTATGGCTATGCATCATTGCGAATATTGTATTATGAAAGAGGAGACTGTGAGAGAAAGAAGAGAAAGTTACATCGGGTGTATTGTAGGTTGTATCCTTTCATTTTTTTGGATAATAAAAAGGAAGGACCTAGAAATTTCTCTAGTGGATTTAACACACACTGGGTGAACCACGTATATCTGTGTCTCTATTGTATTTTGTATCTTCTATGTTTTATTTCTACATTTGTTTTATTTTATTGCTTTGCGATCCTATTTTTCTAACAATGAAGACAAAAGAGAAGAGGAGCTTCTCCAAATGAATTAAAAACGCGCTTGATAAATAGCAAGTGACTTATCATTTGTTAAATTTCTACACAGTAACTATTCACATTGAACTTCATAATGTATATTTTCATGATCTCATATGTACTATATGTTGGTTTGATTTCATGAATATATCATCGAATTCAGAAATTGATGCCATCAATAAATTCATTCTTTAGAATTCAGAGGAAACATAGTCATGGGTCGCATTGTACGAACAGAAGAGGAGGAAATGGGAAAGTGACATGAAAGAATTCAGATGGTTGAATGGTAGAAGCATGCCTTATCCTGATTATTTAAAAGAAAATATGCCAATGATATGCCCCAACAGTTGGGTTGTTGACCAAGTCAAAGACAAATATGGTGCATCTGATCATTACCCGTGTGAAGAAGAGCATGCAATAAACATAGGGATTGGTTGCAGCGACTCGATAATAACCTTTTTGTGTACATAATTTTTAACTTTGTAATGCACATTTGAATTGTAAGTACATATATATTATTTTATATTTTAATGGTTGGGTTATTAGACACATATTGACACTGTGATTTGTTCATTTGTTCCCATCTATGTGGGCATATGGACATCATTTTCACACAGAGGATTTCGATGATGGACACGTTACACAATATTATGGAGTGGAAGTTAAGTTCGACAAATCTAGTCGTGCTGGCCACCACGATCAAAACACCATACATGGAAAGTTAGGTTACGTCGGAAAGATACAAGAGATCATTTGAGTGGACTTCTCTTCTTTCCAATGTGTTATTTTTAGGTTCAAGTGGTGGGACACCTTTGATCGTAATAATGTAAAGGAAGATCATGATAGCAAGATGATATGTATAAACTCTAAAACGATGTGGGATGAAGCTAAGGAGCTTATGTTTTCCCAAAACACTGCAAAAAAGTGCTTTTTTACCTAGATGTGTTGGATAGGGATTGTTGGTTTGTATTAAGACACGACCCTAGATCAAAACATATTTTTGAGAAAAATAGTGTTATCATGCCAAGCAAGGAAGATAATGAGGGTGATGGAAACAAAGAGTGATATGTACATGATTTATTTCATCTTTAATATTTTTTTGTATCTTTTTCTTATATTCTTTATTTCGTTAATTATGTTGTTTTTCATTCATCTTCTAATAGAGGAAATGTTAAGTTAATTATAACAAATCTTTGAACAATTTTAGTTGATTAACAGTTGGTTTGATGTGTAATGTGTTCGTCTTTCAAATTATTTGTGATTGCATGCAACGATTGTTGTTTGAACATATTTATATTTCCTTGCATATATTTAAAAATGTTTCATCTTCTTTAAGCATTTTCGATTGTGAAATCCTGAAAAATGTTAAATTTCTAGTTGAACTTTTAATGGGATATGAAATTGTACTTTTTATGTTGATATAATTAGATGTAATGATATGGTTGATATGTATGTTTAATAGTACACCATTTTTGAGGATATGTTAACATGATGATTCAAAAACTGAGTTTATGTTCATTTATTTTGTATATTTAAAAGTAATATTCACAAAAAAATGTAGTTTATAATTAAAAAATTAAATTTATAACATGATTTTGTGATAATTTGGTTTTTAACTAAAGTAGTGTTTGTCAGTTTTCATACTTTTATCATTGCTTTTGATAATATTTATAAAATATTCCCTCAATGTTGAGTAAAACCACAATTAATGAAGTAATTTAAAATTTGATAGCAATCAACTTATGAAATAATGACAAACAATAGGAAGATTTGCATCCATAAAAATTTTAAGCCAATAGAATGCTTATCATTGGAGATCGTAACTTTTTATAATAACAATTTTTAGTGTAGAAGAGTATATTAAAAAAGAGTAATTAGTAATTTATTCATATGTAATTTGTTTTAAAAAAAAAAAATAGTTAGAATGAATATGTATAATGAACTATCTATGCAATTATAGTTTCAATTTTATAATTATAGTTTCAACCATATTGAACTTTGTAATTTACAAAAATAAACTTAATGATGATAATCATCCTATAACAAATATAAACAACATCTAAAATACACTTTTTTATTCACTAGCTAACACCATCTAATTATATATACCTCTAGTACATATAAACGTCATTAATTAGCTAGCACACATATCTAATAATTTAATTAGGTATCATCATTGTAATCACATCTAACAAAAGACAAGAATTTTCTAACATCGTCACCACACACATTTAACAAACATCATTTAACATACACAACTATCAAGAACATTTAACATCAAACATATCTAACATGACCTAAAAATGTACACATCAACATATAAATTAATTAAGTATATCATCATGATCAATAGGAAAAATGCACGTCTAATGAACAATGTTATACCATACACAACTATCAAAAACATTTAACAAACATATCTAACATGACCTAACAATATACACATGAACATCGACATAAAAATTAAGTACATTATCAACATGATCAATAGACAAGTAAAATAATTGTTATAACATATCTGGTCCGACCGATGACATAATATGCATATCTACAACAATAGTGGGGCCCTGGTCTGTAGTGGAATATGATGGATGATGAATAGGTCTTGCGTGCTCATTTAGGTGAGGTGAAAGAGGAGGATGAGGAATAGGTCTGGAATGCTCATCTAGGTGAGGTGAAAGAGGAGGAGGAGGAGGAGGAATATGTGTTTCCTCCTCATGCTCTAGGTGAGGTGAAGGAGGGGTAGGAGGATGTGGAGAAGGATGATTATGACCACCATCATCAATCAATGGGGTATTGGACGAATGGGCCTATCATCGGGATCCCTCCTCGTTGCTAGTAGCCTGGCAGCTTCAACGATCTGACGCATAAGAGGCATCAAATCACGCGACATCTCCCTCCAAATCTCCAAGAGCGTAGGATCTATACTGATGTCTCACATCATGGAATGGAGGAATCCAACCTCATTCAAAAGTGCAGAGAGTCAATCGCCCAACTCCACCCTGAATCTGGTATCGGGCCTACACCGCATGTCGTTAGGTATCTACACTCGAGGACCCTAATCCACCACGACCTCAGGCATCATCTCCTCATCATCATCTGTTCGGGGAGGAGGCACATCCCCAATGAAAGTGTCAATATATGCAAAATATATAGTACATAACAATAATTACACTGTTAATTCATTAAACAATTTAATAAAACAAGTTAAAGAACGTGTTAGAATTAATTTTATTCTAATTAAGTAAGACAATAAAATGAAACTATATTAACTTAAACAAAACACTAATATTACCTCTATCATTTGGTGGATCATCTGGTGTGAAGAGGATGTCCAAACATCCTTGCCAATCCAAACCTGCGTAAGGACACAACACCATGACAAACATGTGATTTGTCGCACTTCCTAGTATCCCTAGTGCATCTAAGGAAATCCTGGCCGGACACTCCACCTAGCCCCTCTTGGGAATCATCTCCCCCCACATGTGCATCCACACATGATTCCTCGACCTAGCAGGTTGACAGACAAAATTTGGCCTCATCTCTGGAAACCTATCAAAAAGGGAAGTTCAACCTCCCACGTATCATAACACGACATTTTTTAGCGCTATACAAAACTGCCACACAAAAAATGATAGACCATCTGATACACAGTGGCCTATGTACCAAAAAATCAACATAATACAAAAGAGGACAGCTAATGCACTGCCCATCATTGGTAAAGTGGGCTATGGTAGTCACTAATAGTGAGAGGTACCTAACCTCCTCTGCACTGAAATAAGTGATTTTCAGTCGACCACTAGACACCTGCAAATCAGCTGGGGATAGTACATCAACCACAATATATCGTTGAGAGTACATAAGTTGAATCTTAGCTGCAAATCCTACTGAGACATCTCAAAACTGGGGAAAACCATCCCCTCTCATGGATAGCCCAGTGATAAAGTAAATACCCTCCTCAATGGGACGGTACCACTGATCTGGACCCACACGGAAAGCTTGTCGATGGACATCCCATCGACAAATCTGATGCACCAACAACCCAGAGTGCCCCTTAAGGGATGTAGCCTCATCATAGTATTTAAGGAGGCCTACATTTCTCAAAAGAACATGAGTTGTTGCAGTAATAGGGCGAGGGTGCAAATCCATCTTCCTCTCGCTCTCCCTCGCCTCTCATTCCCATACAACATTGTACAGGTCCACCCCTTGTTGTTGCTGTTGTTGTTGCTCTCTCCATTCACGTCTCTGCATGATTAACATATGAAATACATCAACCTCACTCATACATAAAACATAAAAAAAAAATCTACTGAATGGTAAATTTATCTATATATACGGAAAAATAACTTCAAAAAATAATTTAATTGCATTATCGGTGTGCCCAAAAAATAGTCACGCATCGTCGATGGTGCATATATATTGTGAGCATCGTTGATGATGCGTCCATGTAAAGTAACACACCGAACAAAATATGTTCTATTATGTTATGCAGTGCATTGGAAAACAGTACCGCACTGGGGTGCTACACTACAACACACACACCCCGATGCAATACATTTATCCTACACACCGCTTAAACTAAAAAACAAATTAAAATATTAATGCACGTAAACAATTATTTAGAAATTAGCAAAAAGGTGGTGCATATACGTTCATTACACACACTGGTGTATGTAACGAATGTTGACGCACCGTGACATAAACTTTTCCAAATTTTCGAGTACGAAACTTTTTGCGGTGCATTCTAGTCATTATTATCGCATTGCATACAGTGTCACCAAAAAAATTACAAGGTGCACTGCAACACAATGTTACATTTCTCAGTGATGTGTTTGGTGAACATGAACACCCAAGTACACACGTTTACAAATACACAATATAAAAATATATCTAATGAGTGTGGTGTGCCATGTATTTTAACGACCTGATGTATTATTTATACTTTGACGCACCACCCTACCAATTATATACTTTTCTTCAATGCATCTTTAAAATATAATTAAACACAAAATTTACATAAAAACCCTCTTGTAATTCCAAATCACATAGAAACCCTCATGTCATTCCTATAAAGTAATTATATATTAATATATAATTCAAATCATGGCTAGCTCTTGCAATTCCAAATGACATAGAAACCCTCATGTAATTCCTATAAAGTAATTATATATTTACACCGAAAGGCGTACACCTATTGGCAATGGGCACATTTAATAGGTTTTTAGTTCTTAATATGTTTTCTATGGATGAGATTAAATATGCCTAGAATATTCTTAGTCATCACAATAAATGAATGGCTCTGATTTCATCCATTAACTTCCGAGCTGTTATAAAGACATCCGTTTATATGTTTACTTTTTTACATTTACCTAATCGTGTTTAAAAATTACTGTGTTCACTAACTTATTGCCACGTCTACCTGATTAGAAAATATTAAGGTATTCGCACAGAGTGGTAAGATCTTGGCGCTTCATGTTTCTGTTGGCTGACGTTTGGTGGTCGCATTTCTGTGGAATTTTATATGGCCACCTTTATGTGCAGTCGAATCATCTGGTTTGGGGATTTAAACATGATTATTCCAGACGAAAACCATGAGAGAGAAGTTGTTGATGACTCAGTTATATTCCTCCATTCGGAATTGAGTTCTGATTCCCGCTCTCGTTCTCGTAGTCCAGCCAATATCCATGAGAAAGAAGTTATTGATGGACCAGTTTCATCCGCAGGCTATAGCCCTTCTCCTCAGAAAAAAAAGTTATTCACATTGTGGGATGTTGACATTTACGAAGAAGACGTTGGGAATAGGCCACATGATGTGGAGCCTTTGAAGCCAATTCATGGTTCAACGGATGACCAAAATGCATAAATAGGTCGAATTATATTTGTAATGAAAACAATTGATTTATTTCTTGAATTTAGATTTGTTGTTCTATTTCCGTTCAAGCAACTTTCATTTATTGTGAAATCATTGTAGTGAGATCGCTCAGAAACATTAAATGCACTTGAACTTGAATTTGATCTTGATGTTGACGGTTAAAAATATAGTAATATGGCAAAATGGATAGATAATTAATAAGGCAACATTTATACAGATAACCTAAAGGATGTGTAGTTATACAGTGGAAGGCACAGTTCATGCCCCCTCTAAGCGTAGATAGTCATCATGTACAGGATCAATAGTGCATTCACATTAAAATAGGCGAATTAGGATTTGTTTGTAAATGAAATAGGCGAATTAGAGTTTGTTTGAAAATGAAATATGCCTTTCGACGTTAATCAGCCACATAATTGTGGCTGTGCTAGTAATATATAATTCAAACACGAGACCATGGACGTCGGTGCATGGGCAATGCTTTATACCACGTGCCATCCATGTGTCGCACTTAGCACTTCCCTTTGGTTCTTAACTAGCACAACGACATGACTGTGGTTGATGAATGCCGAAAGGCTTATTCCATTTACAAACTTTAATTGTTGATGTTGAAAAAACCTATTGTACTATTTCTCTCCCCAATCGAGCAAGATGTCAAACAATCAATCTCTGCATTGACTACCGATTCATTGAGCACGAGATTCTAATTTCAATAGCCTGGAACTGTTGATTCATTCATTGAGAAATTATAATTTCAGTAAGCTGGAATAACTGTATGATGACAGAAACCTCCATACTATCATTTTTTCTGCTTTTCTATTATTAAACAGAGTTTTGGTAGATTGAACATTCTAATCTGATATTATATGATATGACTTTACTTCTTTCGTTTTTTTCAAAAGCTAATCTCAGAGCTGCCAACGAAGATTCAATTCATTCGGAAAACTCTGAAACACATAAAAACTCTTAAGAAAGAAGATACTTTTGTACATATAAATGCCCCTTTCTACTCCTGCCCGTGTCCACAAGAGACTATAAATAACCAAAGAACCAACTTCTATTACAATTCTGATGAATATAGAACAACAACACATGATTCTTTTTGTGTTTGAATAACATTGCATTCTACATATTGCTGCAGACCCTTACACCTACAACAGACGATGTTTTACTCTATCGAACAAGACTGCATGATTTTTCTTCTACTTGATTAAAATAAAAAGACGAAAAACATATAGATATTGCTGGCAACGATATAGTGATCACAGATTAGAACTACATTTCAATAGCAGCTACGATCCTACATGCCCAAATAAATGCTCTTAAATGCTCAAAAGTGGAAAGTGTTTGTAGCGTTGTTGTCAATGAGGGTAGAAGGTGATGAGATAATCAGCCCCAGAGCATGTAACCAAACTACTTGGATCGTCATAGGCATAACTATAAGTTCTGGGACAGAAATTCTTAAAGAGACGAGAGAAAGAAGTAGGCTTGCACGTCTAGGGATTTCCATAGGAACCCGTGCAACAATACTGAGGCGTACTGAAGGAAAAGAAGGCACTCTTACAAGCCATGACACAACCTTGCTTGTTGTTCACCTGAAGAGAAGTCAGGCAGCCTTG
>ML810629.1:117185-137190 GCA_009831015.1 Picea engelmannii | reverse complement strand
GATCTATTAAGATACTAACTGATGTGATACATGTACCTGATCTTAGAAAGAACCTAATCTCTTTGGGAGTCTTAGATACTGGAGGATATAAGAGTATTGTTCAAGGTGGAGTTATGAAGGTCTACAAAGGAATCCTACTAGTTGTGAAAGCGAAGAAGGTTGGAAACCTATTTCTATTAGAAGGAAGAACCAAGTTAGATCATGCGAAAGGTGTATCCGAGAATTACAGTGATTATGTTAGACTGTGGCATCAACGGTTGGGCCATATGAGCGAAAAGGATTGAAGGTATTATCTGATCGGAAGTTACTTCCTAGTCTAAAGTATTTAAAGTTAGATTTTTGCAAACACTGTATTTATGGAAAACAAAATAGGTAGAAATTTAAAACCAGAAGACACACCAGAGAAGGAATCCTTGACTATATTCATTCTGATGTTTGGGGACCATACCCTACTATTTTGTATGGAGGATTATCATAGATGATTTCTATGATGATTTCTCCTAACTTTATAGATGATTTCTCCATGAAGGTTTGGATCTATATGTTGAAAAGAAAGGCTAATGTATTTACTGTTTTCAAGCAGTTTAGAGATTTAGTGGAAAAGAGCACGGCTAGGTCCATTATATGTTTAAGAACCGATAATGGTGGTGAATTTACGTCAATGGAATTTGAGAAATATTGCAAGGAGTTTGGGATTGATAAGCATAAAACCACTACCTATACTCAGCAAAACGAAGTTGTTGAATGCATGAACATGACTCTTCTAGAGAGAGCAAGGAGTATGCTTAGTAACACCAACTTACAGTAGGAACTATGGTTAGAAGAAATATCTACAACTTGTTATCTGGTGAATCGATCACCATCAACAACAATAGAGTGCAATATTCGAGAAGAGGTATGGACATGCCACCCTTGTAATTATTCTAATCTTAAAGTTTTTGGTTGTGAAGCCTATGCTCTAATTCTGAAACATCAGTGTTCTAAATTAGATCCAAAATAAAAAAGACTTGTCTTTGTTTGATATGGTAATGTCATTAAGGGGTACAGGTTGTGGGATCCTACTGCCCACAAGATCACCATTAACATGGATGTAATATTTGATGAATCATCTCTCATCAAATTAGGCATAGATGTTCAAATGAAATAGGTAGAAGTACCGAAATATCAACAGATTCAGTTTGAAACCCGTTCAATTACAGTTGAAAGTGAACATGAACAAGTTTATGAAGATTTTCACAAAGAGGTTCCTATAGAGGAAAACATGGATGATGATGACAATCAATAGATTATGGATGAGCCACAAACTTCCCTAAGGAGGTCTACACGGGTTATAAATCCTCCAAGAAGGTATGATGATTTTGTTTCACCAGTTTCTTTAAGTGCTAATGATGATGAGCCTTCATGCTATTAGGAAGCTGTGGAGGGTTCTAACAGTGTTAAATGGAAAGAAGCAATAAAGGATGAAATTAATTCTGTAGAGAGGAATGCTACATGGGACTTGGTATAACTTCCAAGAGACAGGAAAACTGTAGGTTGCAAGTGGGTCTACAAGCTGAAGAAGGGTGTTGATGGTAAGGTAGAAAGGTACAAAGCAAGGTTGGTTGCAAAAGGATATTCTCAGAAAGAAGGCATTGACTTCCAAGATATTTTTTCACTAGTTGTTAAGATTGTCTCAATTCGAATTGTGTTAGCATTAGTTGCATTACTTGATTTGGAGTTAGAGAAACTAGATGTTAAAATTGCTTTCTTACATGGATATTTGGATGAGGAGATTTACATGGAACAACCTAAAGGGTTTGTTTAGAATCACAACATGAAATTTGTTTGCAAGCTCAAGAAATCATTGTATGGTCTGAGGCAGTCGCCCAGACAATGGTACAAGAAATTTGAATCTTTCATGATGAGTCAAAATTATACAAGGAGTGAGTATGATCATTGTGTTTACTTTAATAAATTGAATAATGACATATTCATTATCTTAGTATTGTATGTTGATGATATGATTTTAGTAAGAAAAATCATAACTGAGATCAACAGGTTAAAGGCTCAAATGGCTAGGACGTTTGATATGAAAGATCTAGGAGAAACAAAGCAAATTTTGGGCATGGAGATATTCAGAGACAGGAGGAATGATAAGCTTTGGTTGCCACAACAGAAGTATGTCGAGAAGATACTTTTGAGGTTTGGTATGAATAGTGTGAAACCAGTTTCAATCCATTTCACTTCCCATTTTAAGCTTTCTTCAAGTTTATGTCCTAATACAAAAGAAGAAAATGAATATATGTCTCGAGTACCATATGCTAATGCAGTAGGAAGTTTAATGTATGCAATGGTTAGTACAAGACCATACATTTCACATGCAGTTGGGGTTGTCAACAGATATATGGAAAATCTAGGTAAAGAGCACTAGGCTGCAGTGAAATGGGTGCTTTGGTATTTGAGGGGCATAAGTGATTACTATATCACCTATAACGGTGGTTGTGAGTTAGTCTATGGATATGTTGATTCTGATTTTGCAGGTGATTTGGACAAGATGAGGTCAACTTCAGGATATGTCTTTACCCTTGCAGGTGGACCTATTAGTTGGATGTCAAAGCTACAGAACATTGTTTCTTTATCCACTATAGAAGCATAATACATAGTTGCTTCGCATGCTTGCAAAGAGGCGGTTTGGTTAAAAGTTTGTTTGGTGAGTTTGGAAGGATGCAGGATAAAGTAAAGATACTCTATGATAGTCAAAGTGCCACTCACTTGGCTAAAAATCCATCCTTCCAGAGTAAAACTAAACACATTCCTATTAAGTACCATTTTGTAAGACATGTCATCGATGAAAGTGGAGTTTCCCTTGAAAATGTTCATACAAAAGATAACTGCGTAGACATGTTCACAAAACCAGTACTTTTAGAGAAGATACGATGGTGCTTGGCTTCTCTTGGCTTGTAGAAGAGGTGATGAATAAATTGGGCATGATAGATCAAGTAAATTGTTTTCAAGGTGGAGATTGTTGAATATGCCAACCAATTTCCTAAATTTGGTGGATATGGGCAGATTTCATGAATCCTATTTTGTAGTGGTTTGTTCAACAAATCTACCAATTTGGTATGTACGCACTAAATTGGATAAACAATTTTGTAACTTAATGAACTTTGTTCTATATTCATGTAAGTCCATAGAGGCATAGTGAAATATGAGGAATAGTGGAGTTTGTGAAGAAGGTCGAATGGTTGTATGTACCATTGGAAGTCTAAACTTGATGGTTGTTGTATTCATCTCCCTTGAACAATAAATCAAAGACCGATTATCATTACCCTATGGAGGTTTCCCTTACAAGAAGGGTTTTACCACATAAATCTATATGTTAAATTTATGTGTATGTTATTGTCATTGATCTTGTGTATTTCGTTTCAGCTACATAATTTGATACTTGTTGATTTCTGCATTAGACAAATATAACACCTATCACCCCATCCAAGGGATCTCTATCCTTATGATTATTATCGAACTCTACTAAATAAAAAAACATAACATTTAAACAAAGTTTAAATAAAAAAATCCTAAACAACTACAAAGATATACCAATACACATTTTTTTTTTAAATTTATTTTAAATATATCCATGTCATGTAATTTAGAATATCAATATATCTTGACATCTCCTATATCAATAAATAAATTAGAACTCCAAAAACATACATATAAATTTTAAAATTGAACAATTGTAACTACCAACATATTCCTTCTTTCTTGGATTGTAACTACTTAATAACACATTGTTGATCTTCTTCACCAAGAAAACAACTCTCACAACCTCTTCATTCCCATGGAATTTCCTATGATCATCAAATTAATGTCAATTTAAAAGGTGCCAATAATAACAAGTGTGACAGGGAATCTAGTTTCCTATGATCCCATATAGCATTGATTATAAAATTAATGTCAATTTAAAAGGTGCCAACAACATGTGTGATGGGGAATTTGTTGCTTATCCCATATTTTATTTATTTTATAAAAGGTGCCAACAACAATGTTTCAAACCTTACACTTCCCAAGCAAATTACATATCCAAAAACAACTTATTACCATAGATTATTATATATGTCCCTTTACCTTCTATATGTGTGCAAAATCACCTAACAAATTCTACTCAATATTATCTCAAATCAACATGCATAACCAACACTAGAACCTGTTCAATCAGGAAGATACCATAGGCTAAACTTCAAATTTGGAAGTACACAAAGTTTGAACGACTAGAACACTTCATATATATAGACAAGATGAAGTACAAGTATATACCATGGATCAATACAAATTGGTACAAGTCAAGCACTCCAAACCCTAGTTAGGGCATCCTTCAGAATATAAAACCATAGCCATCAACTCCTCCTAACTAGGAACCTCTCCTAAATTAAGTCGATTGCTCCACAAAAAATCCACAACAAGCAAATACAACACTCTAGCAAGTCCTCCTTGGCTCCTCCACCTACATCACACAAGTGTACAAGCTAGTCTCCCACTATTTTCTTCACATCAAGCACTCCATGTAGTACTAAGGTTTCCAAATGCCTCAAAACCCCAGTCCTCTTCTCTCAAAAGGAATACTAGATCAAGTTATCCCTTTTCTCCTCTAGGGTTTGTCCTAAACCCTATATTCCCTTGTCTCTTTATAGAAAAACCCTTATCCAAGTTTTCCTTTGAATTCTCTCTAGAACCTTAAGTCTCAATACAAAGAGAGAAAATAATACGCATAGACTAGTTATGTCTATCTCTCACGTGTCTAACACAAGATTATAGAAATTTTGAGGTAAAAAATGGGCCTTGTTACCCCCCCATGCCTAAGGTTAACTAGAGGAGATCATGTCTCATGGCCCATAATGGAGAACATGATCCTGACCATGATGATGACCAACATGTCCACGTATGACAACCCAACACCCCCCCTCATTCACCTTTACAACTGCAGGTCAACCAACGCTCATCACATCCAAGCAACCTAGAGTATGGGATATGGTAATTGATCATCACCATGAGATATGTTAGTCCTTTCATGAAAAGTATTGTGCTTAATTTGTTGGGCATGTGGATGACGATCTTTGGTTGAAGTTGTATGATGGATCACCAACTTGGGAAATTATGTCAGTTGCCTTGTTTCACCTTGGTGGTCAGCTTCTATGCCCTAGTCTCGTGTTATCACCACCAAGGGAAAGGGGTACTAATGGGGGGCCCTCACAAGGGTAACATTATGTTTCCCACCATACTTAACACTTTCCATCCTGGAGCCTCTAATAGTGTACTAAAATTTGGTAATGGTTCATGGTCCATTCTCTCATGAGAAGAGGGGATGAAGGCCTAGGGGTTGATTGTAGCTGCTATTAAAATAATAAGAAAATTATGCTAAAGAAAGAAAGGAATGATAGAAAAGGACTCCCAAAATCTAGTCCAAACTTGACCTCTACCCTTGTAGTTCTCACCTTGATCCCAAATAGCAGTGCTATATCTTGAAACCTTATAAAAGGGGACTTGCAAATGTGATAAGTGAACCAGTAAGATGGTAGATAAAGGGGGATTGGAGAAAATAACACGTAAGAATCATGTAAATCAAGAGAAATTGCACCCTCCACAAAGGCACTCATATAAATGGATTAAATGCCACCATAAGCCGTGAAGTAATCCCTAAAACCATATCAGTTCCACACTTACTCTTGAAGGGTTTCTTTATTTCCTACTTCCCTCGGGACCTATCCCTCTACCTAGTTTCTTTTATTCACTGTCTAGGTGGAATACCTAATAGCATTGGATGAATCCCCCCCCATACTTAAACTTGTCAACTCACATGGGGTCCTGGTCTAGTGTGAATCTTGAAGGGGATACTGAGATGAATTGTTTACATGGATTATATCTTAAGTTACAACTTACATTACATTCTTTAAGGACTAATATTTCTTTTGAACCTTGGATAACCTTGTCTTTTTCTTTTCTTTGTTTTGGATGGCCTTGACATAGTTCTTTGAGGGACATCATAGGCTTGTACCCAAGACGTTGTGCCTTTATTGCATGACCTTGAAATGTTTGATGGAGAGAAGTGAGTCCTCTAGTTACTCACCACCCTCAAACAACATCTCTCACATCCTTGGAACCTTGGACAATGGATAGATGGGCTTGGTATGATCATATTCAGTCATGATGGCACACAGATGGGATGGAAGCTCATAGGTTGGGTAGAGTACCCTAGATCTCATTTACCCACTGGATCAAGGATGTTGCAGTGGTAGAAAATCAAAGACCTTGTAGAGAGGAGATCCAGCTCCCTCTATCCTGGACACGACACTTTGATCCTAGACATTGGGCCTAGTTTGATGATGACATCATCTACTAGGGTTTAATGGAGCTAGGGTTTGGTGTATTCATGGGGTATCGACGATGGTTGGAATGATTTTGAGTGGGGAGAGACATAATTTCCCCCCACTCCACTCTAGATTAGTTCCACGTGGCCATTGGAGGCCCCCTCCTTGCGAAATGAGGCTTGACGTCTCACACATGTGGCTCATTATGGTGTATTTTTCATTTATTATATTTTGTAAAGGGAAAATCAGGGGTCAACTCCACCTATTTTCATGTTGACATTTTATGTGGAAAAATATTCTAGAGTAGACTCATATAAAAAATCTAACCCTTAGTTTTATTTTATCATCATCTTTTCCTCACCATTGTGAGGGCTACTTCTAAAATTTTCGGCCACATAGGGGTTATTGGTCTTTCCCTCTCATGCATTATGCTTGGAATTGATCTCTTGTGGATGGTTTGCTGGTTTTCAATGGATATTTATGCATTTAGGGTTAAATTATCATGGTTTCTTGGATGCAGTAAGTAATTTCTGCAATTTTATGTTATGTTATTGATGCTTATGGTGAAATTGCTATTTTGTTGCAATAAGTATTTTTAATTGAAACCTTAAGAGAGGAACACAAGTGATTCTTCCTCTCACAAGGTCTTATTTGTCTAAAATTGGTTAATTTTCCTTGCTAAGGTTAGAACCCTAAATCCCTAAAGTGCTAGCACTTTAGGATTTTACCCCTAGACACTTAATCTTTGACCTAGCTGAATGATCCAGATTATTTTTGATATGAAATGAGAGCAGAGATATAATAAAGAAATGTATAGAGATATCTCATATATCCAATAATATAGGAAAAATGTATCATAGATGCAACCATAAACACATAGATACAGTAATACACAATTTTCTGTTAATGAGCGAAAATGTACAAAGACTGTAAAAATACAGAGTGAAAGACTCGCTAGAATGGTGGCATCTTATCTTTAAGAAGAGATGTGTCCGCTACTCGCATTCGCAAGAAGATGATTTTTCAATGAGGCTCCAAAGGCCTTTTTATCATAAAGAAAATACAAAACTCTAACCTCGGAAGATGAAAAGCCAACAATTTTGTGGACCCCATTTTGGGTAGTTTGGTGTATCAACTTCTCGGGGGCATAACTTTGGCATACGATCTCCGTTTGGGGTGCATTATAGCTCGTTGGAAAGGTATCATCGATGAGATTAATTTATGGGTCTCAATAAGATCCTTCAACTATAATTGAGAATCTATATCCCAAAAAACCTTCATTTAGGCCCTCAAAATGGCCCTAGAAGTTAAAAACTCCTAAAAATAGTAAATTACCAAAATTGCCAAAAACCTATTTTGAGCTAGTTGGAAAAGGTGGGTGGCCACTGATATACAACTGGATCAATCCTCCCTCCTTAGGAATCAATGGTATCCATTTCTTTGATTTCCCGGGGGAGAGGGAAATGTGTTTGTTGAATCTGCATCTTGATGAGATGCTTGCCTTGTTGGAGAAGTTGCGTTGCTTAGCTTGTTGAAGGTTTTCAAGAACATGTGGCTGGAAGGGTTGGACCTTTTTAACCAGTCTAGCTTCATGAGATGCCTATGTGCAAAAGGAATATTTACACTTTGCTGCAATCTTGTCGACCTGCTTCTGTTGGATAGAAGGTTCTTGGGCTGAGGCTGTAGTGGTTGCAATATCCTTCTGTTCACCATTTGAACAAATATTGAAGAATCTAAATTTTGTAGTATGAGATACTACCTTGCGACACTATTTAGGTGAAATAATAATCAGAACTACCTCTGGTATTATTTAGAGACGATCCTCCAGAGAAACAATGACATTGTGGGGTCGAGACTCATAAACAACATGGCACTTCCACATATATGGCTGGCCCAAGAGAACATCATAGACATCCAGTGGGGAAACATCACATAATACCTCATCCTTGAAGGGCTAGATGTTGTATGACAATCGACATTGTTGGCTGACATGAAGATCTCATCCCTGGTGAAGCCACCCGGTGTTGTATGGTTGCGGGTGTGGTGTTTTCGACAATCCCAACTGTTTTATGACCTCTGTTGAGATGAGGTTCTTTTGGCTTCCACTATCAACAATAAAATGCAGTGGGGTCCCCTTCACCCACATCTGTGAATGAAAAAGGCACTCCTCCTCTTCAGGATTTTTTGGTTCTTTTGGTTGAATTGTTGTGGTCACGACAATAGCAGTGGGGTCTATGTCGATGATATGTCTTTTACCAGTATTTTTAGAATCAAATTATGAATCAGGGCTCGACTCCTTGTCTTTGATCTTGTCTACCAATGAATTTTTTGAGCGACATTCATCGATGTTGTGCTAGGGGATTTTGTGGAAATCACAACATTTTCCATTGTCCTTATTTGTCTTTCTGTGACCCTTCTTTTCCTATGGCTTGGACTGGTTTTCAGGAGACTGTTTGCTAGGGTCATCTTTATCATACTTTGGTTGTTGCAGATTTGCTGACCCAAACTCCCATTTGTTCTGGTGCTTAAATTTATGCTCGATTTTAACAACATATCAATAAGCAACACCGAGTGATGACATGTCTAGAAAATCCATTTCAGTTTGGATGTATCTGTGTAGAACCCCATGGTATTTCAGAACCAAATTTCATTCAGAGTCTTTGATACCTTGCTTGGTGCACAAGGTATGGAAGGTATTGGTGAACTCCGGAACTGCTTGGCCCTTCTCTTGTCACAGTGTGGTCCATCTCATGTACTGGTCCTCATAGTTGCCAATAAGGTAATATTGTTCCTTCACCACATCCACAAAAAAATTCCAAGTGGGCTCGACCCCATATATTCCAAACTCCTTTGTGGAAATTTTCTCCCAGTAAGTTTCCCACCAATGTTTGACATGAGGGAGATCCTTAAGGAGTGCAAAGGTGATATTTTCCCTGTCGGGAGAAATTATGAACAAAGAAATAACCTTCTAGCATATTTAACCAATTTTCTAGGGCATCTGCATCTATCTGTCCTTCAAATATGAGAATATAAAAATTAACTTGTACCTTGAAAGGTGAGGTTCCTCCAAAGTTTCTGCTTGATGAATATGTGCCCACTGTTATCGGTAGACGTTGAAGGATGTGGGAAAAATTCTCCATCATTTCATCCCTCTATCGCGTGAGAGCTTGCTCAAGCAACAGATTGATAGAATCGTCTGCTCCGTTGTTTTTATTTTCTTTCGCCGTTGAGGGTTTCTTGGGTGTGTAAGAGCAATTGTCCTCAAGAGAGACAAGATCAAGACCCAACTTGCTATACTCAGGCCTCATTGGGGACATGCACTGAAAAAAAAAACAATCAAGACCAGCCTGCTACATTGCTTTATTATATCTCCACTCTCATTTCATACCGAAAATAATCTGGATCAGTGGTTTCATATATGCAACCATACACACATAGATACAGTAATACACAATTTTCTATTAATGAGCGAAAATGTACAAAGACTATAAAAATACAGAGTGAAAGACTCGCTAGAATGGTGGCAGCTTATCTCTAAGAAGAGATGTGTCCGCTACTCAAATTTGCAAGAAGATGATTTTACAATGAGGCTCAAAAGGCATTTTTATCATAAATAAAATCCAAAACCCTAACCCCGGAAGATGAAAAACCAATAGTTTTGTGGACCCCGTTTTGGGTAGTTTGGTGTATCAACTTCTCGAGGGCGTAACTTTGGCATACAATCTCCATTTGGGGTGCATGATATCTCATTGGAAAGGTATTTTTGAGGAGATTCATTTACGGGGCTCAATCATAGCCTTTGGCTATGATTGAGAAGCTTGATCCCAAAAAACCTTCATTTAGGCCCTCAAAATGGCCCTGAAAGTTAAAAACTACTAAAAATAGTAAATTACCAAAATTGCCAGAAAACTGTTTTGAGCCAGTTGGAAAAGGTGGGTGGCCACCGATATCCACCTGTATCATTGAAGCTACAAGAAGGGATAAATAATATCTATGGCCCAAAAGTTCTTTCACCCGAGATGTACTTCTCCTCAAAGTCTAAAGCCTAAGGCCTAAATGTATTTTTACCTTAGGATTTAGACTCTACCTCTTGGTTTCAAGTAGACTAACCTTCAATATTGGATTCATTTGAGACTCCATATCCCTAGAAAGGCACTAATATATAAGCAACTCTTGTGGTGAAATTAATTGATAAAACCTCTCTCTTAAATCTTTCAATTATTCTACTAACTCCATTAACTCTAACCCTAGAAAACTTGTAATATTTATTATTCTTGTGTAAAAGGTTTGCTACAACCATCTAAACCACACTAAATAGTTTCATACATTCATATAAAGGTGGCTTGATTCACTCAAAAATCACCTCTAACAATTTGATAACCTTTTATTAGTTACATGCTTACTTTTCATGGTCAATTGTGGTATTTCTGGGCACTAATTATTATTGTTGTTACAAATCACTTATTGCTATCATATAATTGTTTACTGTTGCAAATTTGTATCAACCATTTCAATCTATCTTGTCTAGTGTATAAAGAGGTTATTTTTTCATACTTTATCTTGGTAATTGTTATATATATGTTGCAAAGTGTTCTTGTTAGGGGCAGGTACAAAAATCACCTTCAACTTCTTCTCTTTCATAGACCTAGACCAACAAAATGGTGATCAAGATAGGGGACGATATGATTGTATACTAAACTTTCTATTTGATCTCTTGAGGTCACCAGGGAAGCATCCCTTGTGGTGGATCCCTTCCATCACTAAAACAAGTGAAGATCCTACTAAGGTGAATGTGGTAGTTTCTTCCATTGCTACACAAGATTTGGGGATCTTGTGGTGGTATTTTCACAAGTACAAATCCTACGATAACATTTTGGTGCCATTACCGAGGAGGATTGAGTCATTCTCCTCATGCAAAATCTTTGGTAAACTTCTCCCGGGGCCCTTATATTACAATTTTACCTGGAAACTCCACTAAGGGTAGTTCCCTCACCTTCATTTGATGATCCTAGAGGGACCATCTGGCTACACCACAAAGATCAAGGAAGTACACTAACCCTCCTAAGACCTAGAAGAGAAGTCTTCCTCACAACTCACCTATAGTAAAATCCGTGTTCGGTGGAAACCTTCCTTTATCTACAATGACTCAAAATCAATGGGTATCCAATACGTTCAAACCTTTAGACATGTCTGCTATCCTAGGATACCATCGAAAAATGCCTCCTTAGTTTGAAAATTGGTTGCCCAAGTTTTTTGGTAATGATGTGACTACTATCGAAGAGCATTTGGATAACTTTTGGGCCTTTTTCCAACTCAATCCTATGAGTGATGATGCTAAATATGTGGTGATGAAACACTTCTCATCCACTTTCACTAATGATGCTAAGAGGTGGTACAATAGTCTTCCTAGCAAAAGTATCAATACCTGGGACCAATTTGAAGATACCTTTCTCAATAGATGGGGTGTTAAGGAAGACCCTAACTTCTTGTTGTTATGACTTACTTAAATAAAAAAATATAGAGAATGAAACTATCAAAGAGTTTGATGTCAAGTTTGAAAATTTGCTCCAAAAAATACCTAATTACCTTCTTCCTAAAGAAAATCATCCACTTTTCCTCTACATAAAGGCCTTCCAAGGACATTTTGGGTTCATGATTAGGGACAAGACTCCAAAGACTCTTGAAGAGGCCCATGAAGTGGCTACAAAAATTGAGGCAAATATTTCAACCTATAAGGTAGAACCTTTCTATGCCCCAAGAGCCAAGGCTGATACCAAACCAAGGACATTACATAATGTTGAGTAATATGTTAGCACTCCATGGGAACATAGGATTGAAGAAGTAATAAATGACCTCACCAAGAATCAAACCCTAATGATGAACACAATCACTAATTTGGAGAGGTCACAACATCAAGCCATGAAGCCTCCTTTCAGGGGCCAACCTCAAAGATCAATCCAAGCATGGAAACCCAAGGCTCCAAATGAACAAAGGGTTCCCAACACTCTAGATCTTTCAAATGTTATAATTCAAGAAGAGACTCCTTGGTGTCTATGTTGTGGGGATTCACATTGGGAACATAAATACCCGAGGAATAATGGGGAACTCGATCATATGAATGTATTTGATACCATAAAATCTATCTTTTCCATATCTCCCCAAGAGTGCCTCAATATTATACCAAAACAAATCAGGAGGGAAAGAGAGAAGAAAATAGGAGGGATAGGATGGGGATCATAAAAAAAATGGATGTGGAATCAAGGGAGAAGCTTAGGAATAAATATTTACAAATGTACACAAGACAAAGAAATGTGCCCCAAGCTCCTCCTAGTGACCCTATGTTCCCTATACCAAGGCCTCCTCCACCATCTACAAATGATGCTCCTCCTAGCTCCACTTTGCCAAAGGATAATGACATAGTCTTGAACATTGAAATAAATGGTATCTTGGCAAAGATAAACGCACCTATACCTTTAACAGAAATCATTAAGATCACTTCAATGACAAGCGAAGTTGATACATTCTTTAGAGTACAAGGTGAACCTATAGACCCTCTTATAATGCTGCAAGCTAACCATTTCATACCACACTATGATGAGCATCCACATTTCTACATTTCCATGTAAATGAACAATAAGCGTTTGAACAACTGTATGCTTGAATCAAGGGCAGGTGTAAATGTCATGGCCTTGAAAGTGATGAGGCAATTAGGATTGGAAGTCACAAGGCCTTACAAAAAGTTTCATGAGATTGAATCCAGGGCTATTCCCATGCATGGTGTGATAGAAAACTTGAAGGTTTGCCTTGACCAATATCTTGATTTAGTTTTCCTAATGGACATTGTGGTCATATATGTACCAAATGTTTAGGGAATGCTCTTGTCTAGAAAGTTTGTTGGAATGTTGGGTGGTAATTTTTATATGGATTTGACTTATGCTACTATACCCATGGATGATGAAACCAATACTCACCTACCCAACTTACAAATGTCAAGGGATCATGTTGAAGAAATTGACCTTGACCCTAAGATTGAGGATCCCTTAGAGGAGTTCCCAGATAATTTCAAGGAATATCCTTCGAAATTTTTCCTAGATGACCTCCCTTTCACTCAAGAAGAATAATTTTATGATATAGTGTGGCCTAAAAGGGAAGACTACCAACAACAACTAGCTAGGTACAAAGACAAAGAAGTTGGCTCCAATAAAATATTGAAGAAGGGTGATAAAGAGTTGTTGATTAGACCGATCCAAGATGACATTCTTACAATAGAATCCCACCCACTTCCCTCGAAGAAATATACCAAGGTAATTAAAGAAATAATGGATCTCAAAGGAGGGGATTACAAACAAGGAGAGTTGGTCTTAGAGTGGGACACAAGGAAGGGCCATCCTGATACACATGAGTTTTGAAAATTTTGGCTTGGCCCCTACAAAATTGAAGAGAAGTCTATCAATGCTTCCTACAATTTATCCACATTGCAGATAAGGAGACATCCACTACCCATGAGTGGATCCCTTCTCAAACCCCATCATGGGGAAGAACTTAACTTCTTAAGACTAACATAGATTAGTGTAGGATAGGGCATTTTCATATTACATTTCATTTCTATATATGTTGCATCATGCATTCATGCTAGTATAGTTTCCATCTTCTTTTATATATATTGCATTCTTATTTGTATATAATGAACATATGTTAGTAAATTGCACTTAATCATTGAATATTATTTTCTTTATTGTTTTGTAGCTTAGTGAAATTTTTTATTTCCAACATGGTTTTGGATTTATCACTAACATCAGTGGATCACATCCACCAGTTGATACTTCTAAAGGGTGTTGTTGTTTGAAGTGGGCACATGATTGCAGATCTTGGACAACCGGAGATGATGATATATAATCTTCCCAATTCATTCCTTGCATGGAAACTTAGGTTTTAGGCTGAGTTTTTTGGTTTATCGTTTGTTGTTTTGAAGATCTGCCTTCTAGGATTGCACTATGAACATTATATGGAGTTTACAATTTGAAATTGGCAAGAATATAGTAATAAACACAACCAATAAAAATATACAAGAGATTAAACACAATGGAAAATAAGCAACTTCATATCTGACCTTTATTTAGATAGTAGAAGATCCTAAAACAATAGATCTATAGATATGGAACAATATAAATGAGATCTAGCATAAAAAATGATAATAATCCTCAAGCAAGTCTAAGAAGAGAATATACAAGCCTCCAAAGGCCACCCAAACACTTGTAGGAAGAGACAATATCAATTTATTTCCCTTCAATAGTTGGAACCTCTCTCCTAGGTTGAGTTGTGCACTTCCATGTGGCTGCAGCTTACCCAGATTTCGGCCCTCCTCTTCCAAGCCTCCAAATCCCTCCAAAATTGGTAGAATATTATATCAGGAGAATAAAAACCCCTTGGATGAGTCTTGGGCTGATCAGAGGTGTTATGGTACCTCAAATGAGTGGATCTCCCTTCTTCAGTGCACCCTCCTTCACTAGAAATCGTACCAAGCTCCAAAAAACTAATATGCCAAAGAAAACCTCTCCAAAATGGGCTAGGAAAGGTTCCCTAGTCCCAAAAATCAGATTCCAATAGGTTTAGGACTCCAAACCTCCTCCTCTCTCCAGATCAAATAGTTCTCCTTCAACAAGTGCGCCCTCCTATTGGAAAACCCCCAAAATTATGCACTATATCTCTTATCCATTGGATGAGTAACCTATAGATGTTGTAGAATGGTGGGGTAGGAATATTTCACCTCCTTGTCCAAGCTTGGATCAGGAAAGGTGGAATCTTTCACCACCGAGCTGATCTCTAGGGTTTGTTTAGTCAAAACCCTCAAAAACCCAAAGTATCACGGGCTCTCTAGCAAGAAGCCAGACATCAAAATGATAATCAACATAATGAGAGAATACATGCCCCTCTCTCTTTTTATCCTCGTTTTTCACCTTTTCTCTCCAAGTGACTTTTACTTAGTTTTATTATTCCTTAATTAAATCACTTTATTAATTAATTAGCCATTTTGCCATTAAAAAGTGATTTATTCGTCCCTATGGATTCTCCGACCACTAAAAGTCACTTCTCATCATATAATCCTATAGTGATCTTCCTCTTGATTCTGATGAGATATTACACTAATATGTTTCTCCAAGTATTATTCCCAAAATGACCTTCTTAGTAAAATTAATTAAAATATGACCCATAATAACTCAAAATTATAGAAATCATTGGAATGCAACGTAACCAAATCCAAGTTGTGCGAAATGGATCATGATGATGAACGATGCAAGTCGGGCCTAATAAAACCCTTCAATAACTCTTGAACTCGCTGTCACCCCCATATGGATACTCTGGTAGGCATAACACTCTATAACATAATAATTCTCCAAAATGGGGGCATTACAGTCCTCCTTGCTAGAATATTTCTTGTCCTCAAGCAATAATTGAATCAATTTGTATATGATACCAGGATCCCATATCCACCTGTGTGACATGTAGTAATATCTCCTCAATACATGGCCCCTCCAAGTGCTCACCATACATGATACCCAAATGATCTTGATGAGTAAAATGATTGTGTGCACACAATCCTCGATCAACTCCCCAAGAAACCACTCTACTCAGATCTCGACCCCATCAAACTCTAGACTACCAAGCACTCAAATCCCTGGATCCCATATCAAGATGCGAACTGCAGTGCCCTGTGAAGTATATTCCTATAAGATACCAACACCATGAATCTCCTGGAAACCCCCAACCAACAAAACAAGTAGATACAATATCCATCCATTAAGGAGTCTCTCACATAAACCCATCTCCCAACTATCCTCTCCAGCAGAAGATGAACCCTCTACCAACCAAGAAGATGATCTGGTGATATATCTGATCTTCAACCAAGGAGATCCATCCTACCACAAAGAATACTCATCTTGAATTTCTATCAAATTCCCCCAAAAATTGAAGGAATCAATCATGCAAGTCTTTGAAACCCTCATGCACTCTAGAAGAGCACCAAATCCTGCATCACATAACTCCAAAGGTGTCATGCAAAGTATGTCAGTGCCCAAAAAACTGTAAACCTCTGGCCAAAGTATGTTGATAGTCATGTTTTCATATCTATAATCACTAAAATCGGTCTCCCTGCCAATCCACATTGCTGCCTGTGGAGTCTCATGCTCCAACAATATCTCTATGATGTTAACCCTACTATATGCCTTTAGTTCCCCAAGGTCAAGAGAAGCTATCATACTCTCCCAACTCAGTATTGAAACAAGGGTAGCTACAGATTCATGCCCTGAATCATTATGCTAACATACCAAACATACCCCCATGTGTCTCATGACATCATAATCGAGATCCCCCAAGGAGAATCTCTCTCTGTCCTACTGATGAGTCCTGAAATGGCCAAGATGTCCAACCATAGGTACATAATGTATGATCCTCAAGATCCCCGACGTTTCCTGCTACGAACATACCTCCCGCTAATTGACCTCATAGACCTCATCAAAAGAATCTATCCATCTCTGCTTCTAGAACTCATCCTGTTGAGACTCTGAACCTGTATCCATCTCTGGAACATACTATGTCCCATGGATGAGGGTGCTCTCCATCAAACCCCAAGCCTCATATGCATGTCTTGGATGAAACACCCCTATCCTACTATATATAATCAAGTCACATCCATCAGGTGGTCTCTTCCTACCAACTCTCCATGCCCCCTTCCACTGCCTCTCTCCCCCTATTTTGATGTCTATGATGAAAGTATCATGGAAGGATAATAGAAATAAATGCAATTTTCTATAGGATTGGAAATTGTCATATACTTTGGTCAATCCAAAGGACTTGACTAAAATATCATCCACTGGTACCCATGGTGAATAATCGCCTGTACTCATCACTAAACTCCAACCATTAGGTACAATAGTCAGTAACTCCACAAACCATTGGTCAATCAATATCCCTCCATCATCACTCATATAATTGTTGCTACTATGAAGGTGATCTCCCATAACTATGTATTGTTACAAGGGAGAGAAATATCCATGCTCCACTAAGTATGTCTCCTCCCTGCAATCTAATGTGTCCTCCTGAATCCCACTTTACACCTTTGCATGCTCTTGTGAACTGCCTCTCATCATCATATTCCCCCATATTTTCATGCAAGATCATATATCCTCGTGCCTCATAATGTATCCAAGGTGTATTGTTGGATCAACATCTACATGGATGTCAACCAATCCTGGAACATAAATGGAAGTGTCCTCGTAACTGCCCCTGGATCTGGAATCCCCATGTGTATGTGTATGACCAATTGTCTTATAACTACCCCTGAATGGTTGTCCCCGTGACACTTGGGAATCCTCCAACATCTCCTGGTCATATCCCTCCATAACCATGAGTGATCCTAGGTATCCCTCACACACCTCCATCATCTAGCACTCCTCTACAAAACTACCAGCATCCTCTGGTGAAGTGGCTGAAGTAAACATATGACTCTCTGCTGAGATAGATGTAGTAGATACCTGACTAATCTCCTCAAGGAGATCCTCTAATCTGGACCTCGATTCCTAAAGGGTTGTATGTGTGCCTTCCAATAATCCTCGTGTGCTCACTAAATCATGAGTGAGTCGGTCCACATCAATATCCTTATCCCTCAGTGCCCTATGATACATCTCTCCAACCTCCAATAGGTAATCCCTATCCATCAATAACTGTTGGTAGTCAGTCCTCATCACAGTCACCCTCTCCCTGAGTGTATGGAATTCATAAATGGAAATTCCCCCATATGAACTATCATGTGCCATCGAGTCCCTCCAACAATATCCTGCCACCAATGTGTGTGTATCATCAATGCATCTAGTGGATGCCATGATCATATCCTCACTCACTCTCAATTGTCATGTCAAGTGTCGTGGCTCTTGATCACAATCCTGCTGAGGTGATACCTCATGCCTCTCACTTCTAGTGTCAACAATGGAATCCCCAACAACACACTCCTCAAAATATAAGGCACTGAACTTCCCATTGTCCATTGTGATACTGAGTCCTCCTGTATGCCATTGCACACCATCATCAACTACTACCCCCATATAAATCACATTGTATCATGTTTGAGCAGTTGTATCATCCTGTGCACTCACTCTGCTAATTTCATATGCACCTGGATCCCATACAAATGTGTCCAGACATTAGATATGGTCATCTCAACCAATATGGAGTGAATCCTCATCACCACAGACCTGTCCTGGAAGTGTGTATCCCAACAAGTTGTAAGACTCCATATCCTGATATAAGAATAGACTTCCCAAAAGAGGTGAATCAATATCCTCATACTGATAGGTATGCATATAGTCAACTAGCTCCAAGCCATACCTCTCCTCCTAATTCTGGAGATCCATATGTCCCTTGTGTTAAAATTCTACACAAGTCTTATCTACCACCTCTGAAATGCTACCGATATCCTCCTATGTCATGTCTATCATAATTGTCTGAGAAGGTAACAAATGTTTCACGCTCAACTCCATGGGAGGAACAATATCCCCCATGCATGACCTCATACCAGGTGATAACACATCTAAATCCTCACAAGTGTTACCACTATGTTGAAATGTTGAGTCCTAAACATTCTCTGATAGGGAAGCTAAAGAACATGCACTATCATCCTGTCCATCCAACTGTCCATCAAATGTGCAAGACTCATGTGATTGATATAATGAGGCATCTAAGGCCTCATCCTCATACTCATCCTCCTCATCATTTTCATAGTGCACCTCAATGTAATGCACTCTCCCTTTACCCATACATGTGTGATTTGGCTCCCAAGGCACTTTGCAACTGTAGCAAAGATCCTTGCTCCTAATGGGTGTAGGTTCAATGTGTGCTTCCTTCCATATAATAGATGGTAGTGATGTATCTACCTCTTTGAATATTGTGGCTCTGTTTTCCTTTGCTATGCTGCTCCAATAATTGATTTATTCCATCCTTTTGACCCAATGTGTAACCTCATATTTTCTCCACCTAGGTTTTTTTTATGGATACAAACTGTTGGAATGTTACTTGAGCCGTGAATGTCTCACTAAGGACTCGACGTTCCTTATCACAACATATGATCTCTTCTGAAAAATAAATCTATCCTCTATATCATAAATGTTTATCACAAGCTGGCAAAGAAAATTTGTTCTGATACCACTGTAATGTTCCCAAGTCGTTCCTTGCTTGGAAACTTAGGTTTTAGGCTGAATTTTTTGGTTTATTGTTTGTTGTTTTGCAGATCCGCCTTCTAGTCTTGCGTTATCAACCTTATATGGAGTTTACAGTGTGAAAGTGGTAAGAATATAGTAATAAACACAACCAATAGAAAGATACAAGAGATTCAACACAATGGAAAGGCACCCTAGCCCCAACAATCAGATCCCAATATGTTTATTCGTCCAAAACCTCCTCCTCTCTCCATATCAAATAGTTCTCCTTCAACAAGTGCACCCTCCTGCTGGAAAACCCTAGAAACTGTAGATTGTTAAGGTCCTAACCCGCACATAGGTAGATCAATGTATTCGGATGTAATAAAGGTCAATATTAATAAGACCTTTCAATAAAATAGAATAAGGCGGATGTAAGAAGACCTAATAGAAGCTTCCGCTTCTAGAAGGATC
>ML810629.1:39980-89342 GCA_009831015.1 Picea engelmannii | reverse complement strand
CAGATGCAGATTGGGCAAACTGTGTTGATGAAAGAAAAAGCACCAGTGGAGGAGCATTCTTCTTGGGTAACTCCTTAGTAGCCTGGCTTAGTAAAAAGCAAGGTTCCATTTCTTTATCAACCACAGAGGCAGAGTACATTTTTTCTGCTACCTATTGCACACAGGTATTATGGATGATTCAGACACTTGCAGACTTAGAGGTAAAATATATTGCACAGATCCCAATTCATTGTGATAACACAAGTGCCATCAGTGTGTCTAAAAATCCTATCCTCCACTCCAAGACAAAACATATTCCCATAAAATATCATTTTCTGAGAGAGAAGGTCACCAATCAGATTGTTCAGGTCCATTACATTCCTACTTCAGAACAAATTGCAGACATCTTTACTAAGCCCCTAGCCAAGACACCGTTTGAATATCTCAGACAGAAGTTGGGTGTCATTTCGTATCACACCTAAAAGAGTCCATCCTGTTAGGGGGAGATTTGTACTGTTTGATTATCTTCCTCCTACATTTACTGCAATAGCTCAGGGGGAGCATGCCTCTTCTTTGACATTGATGTCAAAGGGGGAGAAAAGAATTCGGGTGTTGCAGTTGCCATCAATGCCAAAGGGGGAGATTGTTGGCAGAAGTTTAACAAGTAGTGTATGCTTGTCATTGATGGAAAGTACAACAGTGGAGATGGTAGGATAAGAAGGATAATATCCCTTGGGGATTTGGACGTGAAAGCTCAGGAGGAACAACGTTGAGGAAAACGCGCACAACAAAGCTCAAGATACAGGAGTTTGCAGAGGAGAAGGAAGACAGAGATCCATAGCCATTGGATCCCATCCAAAATTCCCGACAGCATGAGAGCCGTCAGATCTGAATATTGACAAGAAGAGCGCGCTAAAGAGGAGGACATGTCTCAGGAGTTAGATCTAAGCGTAGGATATGACCACCATTGGATCGGAGAAACCCCACATGGTGTTTAAAGTGCAAGGAGAAAATGGGCTCACAAAATCCTGAAAGCAGGAGGACCGTCCATTCCAAGGGGTTATGTGGACCATTGATCTAACTCCCTGTCGGGGTTTTGAGAATCGCGAATTGAAGTTGTCAAAGAACATTGACAACAAGAATGCCGATTTTGCGATATGCGATATCGCGATGCAATCGCAGCCATTGAACCGAGAAAGAGATCTGGACCGTTGATTTTCTTCATGAGGCATCGGGGATTGGAACTTTGAAGTGAAAAAAACACTTGACATCAGGAATGCCGATTTTGCGATATGTGATATGGCGATTCAATCACAGTCGTTAAATCAAGTTCATATCTGTACCATTGGTTCAAATCCATCTTGGAGTTTCATTGATCGTGACTTGGAGAGTCGGAATGATTCATCTCCAGATTCACGAGATGCGAGATCGCTATTTAATCGTGGACCATTGGATCAAGAGGACACATGGCGAAAGATCGTCATCTCGCTGTCTGGAAAGTCAAAGGAACAGCGGGATGCGAAATCGGGATTTAATCAAGGACCTTTGGATCAAGAGGAAACGTGGAAAAAGATCGTCATCTCGCTGACTGGAAAGTCAAAGGAATCGTGAGATGCAAGATTGCGAAAAGATCAGGACCGTCGGATTATCAAGAACGTGGATCGTTGATCTGAGCTCCATCTCGGAGCCTCACCTATCGCGACTTGGAGTGATGAGAATCTCCATCACAGGAATCGTGAGATGCGAGAATGCGAAAGGATCAGGACCATCGGATCACCAAGAACATGGACCGTTGATCTGAGCTCCATCTCGGAGCCTCGCCTATCGCGACTTGGAGTGACGAGAACCTCCATCACAGGAATCACGAGATGCGATATTGCGAAAGGATCAGGACCGTCGGATCACCAAGAACGTGGACCGTTGATATGAGCTCCATCTCGGAGCCTCGCCTATCGCGACTTGGAGTGACGAGAACCTCCATCTTAGGATCAACGAGATGCGAGATCACGAAATGATCCTGACCGTCAATACATCAAAAGATGTGGACCATTGATCTAAGAGTCTCGCCTATCACGACTTGGAGTGACGAAAATCTCCAACGAAGGAACAACAAGATGCGAGATCACGATGAGATCAGGACCGTTGATTCATCAAGATCATGAACTGTCGATCAAGGTCGATGAAGATCAAGAGTTTGACTGTCTCATAGAATATTAAGAGTCTTAAACTGCTAGAGAGACTGAGGAATCTCAGTATAACACACAGTGATGTTGGACACGCAGGGTGAACCACCTGAGGAGCTGAAGAATCATGATGATGATCAGACAGAGCACTCGAGAGGTGGAGGATAACGGTGCAGAGTCAACATGCAGAGGCATTGTGAACACTGCATGCACAAGGTGTACAGAAGCTATAAATACACGGTACAGAGAAGAGATGGGGGTCGTTGTTGTTGTTGTTCGAGTGGTGGTGTTTGTTGATGTGGAAAGTGATTCATGCGTGAATAAGGAAGATTGTGCAGCAGCTGAATTGATCGGAAGAGGAAATATGCAGTGAATGGACATGGCACATAAAGGATAAATCACAGAAGAATAGATAGCGGAAGTGAGATGTGCAGAAAGGCAGTGTGGCACAAAGAGCAACGAGATACAACAGAACAGTGATAAGTTGGGTAAGCCATTGTTGAACATTATATCACTGTAGTAAGTTTCAGATTCAAAGAGTTATATTTCAGTGTGTTTGGGAGGTGCTAGGGAGGACTGTTGTCCTCAGAGGTTCAAGTGGGTGCTTGAACACAGGGAGTTGGTGCTTCCTTCTAGTTGGTGCTAGAGAATCCAGGGAGTCGGTGCTTCCTTCTAGTTGGTGCTAGAGAAAACAAAGATTTGGTGCTCTCAGCAAGTTGCAGCTTGCTAAACAAAGGTTGTAGCCTCATTATGAGTTGGTTCTCATATGAATGATAATGTAAATAATGTAATCATTACTTATCATATAAATAAAAAGAGGCTTTTACCCTGTATGGGTTTCCTTTGAAAATATCTATCTCTGTGTTTCTCATATATGTGACTGATGTTGAATGTGTTTGTGTCTACTTCTCTGCATTATTGTGATCATCATTCAATTATTTCTGCAAAGAGTTTTAAAAGAAGCATAATTGTTTAAGCTCAGTAACAACTGATTCACCCCCCCCCTCTCAGTTGTCCAACAGACCCCTGACGACTTCATGTGATAACATGTTCTTTGAGGGAAGTATTGGGATTATACCCAAGACGTTGTGTCTTTATTGTAGGACCTTGACATAGTGATGGAGAGCTTCGGGTCATCCAGTGACTCAGCACCCTCAGACATCAGCTCTCACATCCTTGGAACCTTAGATGATAGAAATATGGGATTGGTATGAGAAGCTTCATTCATGATGGCACACAGATGGGATATAATCCCATAGGCGAGAAAGATTACCCCAAAGCTCATTTACCCACTGGGTCAAGGATGTTGTAGCAACAAATAGCTAGAGACCTTGCAGAGATGAGATGTTTCTCCCTCTAGTCTGGATGCAACACTCATATCGTGGACATTGGGCCTAGTTTGATGATGATGTCATCTACTAGGGTTTGATGAAGCTAAGGTTTGATGGATTCCTAGGGTATTAACAATGGTTGGCATGATTTTGAGTGGAGAGAGGCATCATTTTCCCCCACTCCACTCTGGATTTGTTCCACATGGCCATTGGAGGCCCCCTCCTTGCCTAAGGAGGCTTGATGTCTCACACTTGTGGCTCATTATGGTGTATATTCCATTTATTATATTTTGTAAAGGGAAAATGAGGGGTCAACCCCACTTCTATTTTCATGTTGACATTTTATGTGGAAAAATATGCTAGGGTAGCCTAATATAAAAAGGATAACCCTCACTTCCATTTTATCATCATTTTTTCCTCACCATTGTGAGAGATACTTCTAAAATGTTTGGCCCCTTGGTGGTTCTTGGTCCTTCTCTCTCATGCACTATGCTTGGAATGGATCTCTTGTGAATGGTTTGTTGATTTTGGATGGATATTTATATGATTAGGGTTGAATTCTCATGGTTTCTTGGATGAAAGTAAGTAAATTTAAGCAATTATATGTTATGTTATTGATGTTTATGGTGAAATTGTTATTTTTTTGCAATAAGTCTTCTTTATTGAAACCCTAAGAGAGGAACACAAGTGCTTCTTCCTCTCACAAGGTCTTATTTGTCTAAAATTGGTTAATTGACCTTGCTAGGGTTAGAACCCTAAATCCATAAAGTGATAACACTTTAGGATTTTACCCCTAGAAAATTAATCTCTGACCTATTTGAACCTACAAGAAGGGAGCAACGACATCTAGGACCCAAAAGTGATTGCACCCTATACATCCTTCTCCTCAAAGTCTAAAACCTAAGGCCCAAATGTGTTTTCACCTTAGGGTTTATAATCTACCTCTTGGTTTCAAGTAGAACAACCTGCAATATTGGATTCATTTGAAAATCCATATCCCTAGAAAGGCACTAATATAGAAGCAATTCTTGTGGTGAAATTAATTGATAAAACCTCTCTCTTAAATCTCTCAATCATTCTAATAACTCCACTAACTCTAACCCTAGAAAACTTGTAATATTTCTTGTTTTTGTTGTAAAAGGTTTTCTACAACCATCTAAACTACACTAAATTGTTGCATACATTCATCTAAAGGTGGATTAACTCACTCATAAATCACCTCTAACAATTTGATAACATTCTATTTGTTACATGCTTACTTTTCATGGTCAGTTGTGGTATTTCTGAGCACTAATTATTTATGTTGTTACAAATCACTTAATCTTGTCATATAATTGTTTACTATTGTAAATTTGTAAAAACCATTGTAATCTATATTGTCTAGTGTCTAAAGAGGTTATTTTTTCATAATTTAGCTTGGTAATTGTTATATATATGCTGCAAAGTGTTCTTGTTCCGACAAGGTATAAAAATCACCTTCAACCTCTTCTCTTTCCTAGACCTAGACCAACAAACCTATGGTCAAGATAGGGGGTGGTAGGATTGGCTACTAGAATTTCTATTTGATCTCTTGAGGTCACCAAGGAAACCTCCCTTGTGGTGGACCCCTTCCATCATAAAACTAGGGAATATCCTACTAAGGTGATTGTGGTAGTTTCTTCAATTGTTACACAATATTTGGGGATCTTGTGGTGGGATTTGCACAAGTAAAAATCCTGCGATAACAGACCTTAAAATAAAAAATATGCTATCAACATCAACTTTAAAATAACCAATAGGATTCAAGTTGATGATGCCAACTATAAAGGGAAATAGTTTTAGAGAGAGAAACAAAACTACTTTTTTAAATCATATTTTCAACTTATCTCCTTATAGGTTTACTCAAACTTAAAGTATAGGCACTCGCTGGATGCATAATTAAATTTTGCATCCAATGAGTACCCACTTTGTATACTTTTCATAGACTCATAGTGAGATATACTAGAAATACATGAAAAAACATCCTTGTGGGTCTATCAAAAGTATGTAGAGTGAGTACTCATTGGATGCAACATTTAATTCTACATCCAATAAGTTCCTATGCTTGATGTTTGAGTAAACCTTTAAGGAGACAAGTTGAAAATATGATAAAAAAAAATAGTTTTATTTCTTTCCCTTTTAAAATTCATAACTCTTATTTTACTATTTTAACTATTATTTTATTATTTTCCTTAGGAGGCCCATTTTAGACCTCAGAATTTCTTTAATGTGATTACATGATTGAAAAATAATGATTAACCTCAAATGAATCTCTCCTCCCTTTACTTATATGAAAGATAATGGATTCCAAACATAACAAGTGGACCTAGTCCACAACAAGAAGCCATAATAGATATGCCCACATGCAAAGCACTCCAACTCTAAGTGACATTTGTCAAGATCCAAGGCATTCACACTCAAAAATCAAGGGACCAAGGCTAAGCACTCCTCAATAAGGTCCAACACTCCTCCATAGTCCTCCAACACTCCTTCCTAATCCATATATACATTCAGGTCCACCACGCCTACATGATCACTTTTCAACCTAAGCATCCTCAAATCAAGCATAAGCCTCCATGCAAGAAACCAAGTGTCCCCATACCACCCATGACTCATTTCCCTCCTTCAATATTTCTAATGCTTCTCCAAGTGGGTTATCCTCCCAAGCAAGTGACCAAGCCCTCCATGTGTGCCTCATGAATAAATTAAGCTATCAAATAAAGGCATATCAATCCATAAGTAAGATATATTTGATGTGTACATCCATCACGATACAACTAAGGGTAGTGAACACACCATGCACCCTACATCACATGACCCCCATTCATGGTTTATACACTTTTGAAGCAACCCCAAAAGTTAACACTTTATATTTATGAATAAAGTGTTTTCACCAACACCATTTGGTTCCCTCTTCAACTCAACCAAAGCTTCCATCTACAAATATGAACCTATGTAGTGTTAGAATCAATCATTGGCCTCAAGAAAGGGATTGTTACCCAAACATAATTCTCCTCCATCAAGGCATCACACCTCACCTCCTCAAAACAACTAGAACTCTCACAAACGAAATTAGCTAATACAATATGGTTAACATATCTCCTAGAAGGTGTACTTTCCCTCATCAAAGATATATCCAGTTCTACATCCTCTTGTATAATGTCTAGGGAATACATCACAACTTCATATGTGTTGGATTAGAGGGTGAGGGCATATCCATCCTCATTCTCTTCTTGTTTATGCCTAGATCATATTCTATTATATTTTACAAATCAACCTCACTAAAGGAGATACATGTGATCTGGATGACAACACATCCTCATCATACTTCACATCTTATCTCATGACTGTCTTCCTTTTGCATTGGAACATATATCTTGTAATATTTATAAGTCTCACTGTATCTAATAAATATAAATTTTCTACTCAAGGGTTCCAACTTATTCCTCTTATCCTCAAGAACATGAATATAAATTAGACGACCAAATACATAGAAATGTGATACATCTAGTTTCACACAAACAAATACCTCCTATGGTGTCTTTTCCTTCAATATCCTATGAGTGTTAGATCCATGAAATATGCAATAACATATAATGAAATCAAACTGGTCTAATGTCCTATATCAAGCATCATATAATCAATAAATCAAAGGACACAAGAAATGAGATACACAAGAGAAAAGAAACAAGGATTTACACGGTAAAACCCCGATGTGGGGAAACATACACATAAGTTGGTCTTTGTATTCTTTAGGTAAAATCTCCAATCTTACAAGAGAGGTTATCCTTGTATGGATGATCTGGCCTAAGGACCCATAGGGTCCAGGATAAATATAAACACCATAAACCACTCACTCTCTCACACACACTTGCTCATCTAAAGGGCCTCCTTCACCTCTATTATATATGATAGAATGAAAGGAGAACAATTCCCATGATACATGTGGAATAAACCATTTCTATAATATAGATATTTATTGAAGAATAACATTACAAAAAATTCCATAGCCATTTAATATAAGACCACTAGGCAATCATTAACACATTCTAACATCCCCCCTTAATGATGACTAGAGAGATAGAATCACAGTTGGATTTGTGTGACATGCCAATATGAAATATCACTAGTCTAATGATGCCTCATTCTGTGTAAAAATCCCTCATGATGATAGGATATATAATGGTAAATGTGGTTGATGCCTCATTATGTGTAAAAGTGCCTCATGATGATAGGATATACAATGGTAAATGTGGCCACTAGACAAACATTACATGATGGATATAATATAAAGATGAAGATGGAATTACCTTACATTCCCCCTTAATGACAACTTCAAAAATCTTGGATAAGTGGCAAATATAGCTTCAAACTTTGTTGTTATCAGAGATAAGTTGTTGAGTGGAACAATCTAGAAAACCTTCCATATGTTGCAACCAAATCCTCAATAAGGTGCAAGGAGAAGACACTCGCTACTATCAATAATCAATGCAAAATGACCAACAACCATGTCCTCAATAAGGTGCAAGGAGAAAAAACTCTCTACCGTAAAGAACCAAAAAAATGGCCAACAACCAAGTCCTCAATAAGGTGCAAGGAGAAGACACTTGGTACCATCAAGAACCAATGCAAAATGGCCTAGAAATGACAACATCGATATGCTCATGATGAAGATCCAAACAACTCAAGACAGAGAAGTAATTCATAGAACCAATATGTCTCCAAACTCTTCACACACACACTACTGAGGAACATGTGAAACAAGCAAAGAGAAAACTACAAGAAGGAACCTCTGAGGGAAACAACATGAATCATCAGGTAAAGTCCACAATGTGTCAAAAATACATGAATGATCAAAGAATATGAAGCTAATGGTGATCCAATGGGATAAAAGTGTTGATGACCAACTAAAGTGCTTCAGTCAGAAACTTGAACATGATCACACAATGATCATCAAGTTCAACAAGGGATGTATATGTACCATATGGAGTGTAAAATGATCTCCCATCACAAATACATAGTTCCAAGCAAAGCACCAAATTTATGCCATCAAGAAACAATAAGTGAACCAAAGATATGATCAATGAGTACCAGATCTGCAAAAAAAGTGAGAAAAAAAAACCCCATATCTTCAAGAATAGCTCATCAAATGCAAATGACCACTCATCCAATGAAGACAAAATTGGATCTGTAAACCCTTAGTGAATGAATTCAAACAACCAAGTTAAATTTTACAAACAAACCCTCGCATGGCCTATGCAAGACATTTTTACCTCCTCCAAGTGCTCTTGGAAATAAATAAATCCCCCCCCCCAATCCTCAGGCACTAACAAAATTATGCTCACGAATATGAAAATAATAAGGCCACATAACCAACAAAACATCTGTCAAAAGATATTTGGGATTTTCAGTTCCTCTAACTGAAGTGAAAACAGACTCTAAATGGTGCAAAACCACAAAAAATAAGCAACTTCCCATCTTTCTTGATGAACACGTCCTTTTTGAAAAGCATTAATAGGTAGATTAACAAATTTAAGATATGCCATAGTGTTGGCATGGAGGGTAGACCCCAGGTTCATAACATTAAAAAACCAGCAAAACCCTTAGACATCGTCCCTTTCGGCATCACCTGCAAGCAAGTGAAATCTCACCCGAGGCATCTAGAGGGGTTGTAGGAACCAAGTTTTTGCAGTGACGAGGGGAAGGGAGGCATTCAACCTGTTCTTACTATGCATTGTTCATTCCTTTATTGTGTGCACGATTTTTATTACGTAATAGTACTTAGCATGCAATATACCCTATGCTTGATATTACCTCACTAACATTCATTCATTCATCATAACAATAAGATAACATGTAACTAAAGAATTCATCTAGTGCGCATAACCATTAGACAATTTATATTAACCATTCACGCATATTAAGTGTGTGTAATAACATAAAGTAAACAGATAACAACAACACACAAAGATACCATATTTTAACGTGGTTCAGCCCAACTCAAGTACATCCACAACAATTGGCTTCTCATTTTATTCATGTATATTCTTATTACAATAACACACTTCACTTTTCAAAAAAATGCATCAACAAACATTACTCAAACTTGCCTTAGTTGTTCTATTGCAGTGCCAACCTTCCTCATCCCTTAGTCATACATAAATTACTCAACATAGCATAAATCATTTCTCACTCATCCCTTAATGAATGCTAAAAGCAACACACACTCTCCCCAAAAACCTTTTACATATTTATACATAAGAGTAGGGCTAATACCATTACAATATAGTTACTAAGTGGACAAATTGTCCCAAAAATCCTAACGATCCTTAACCGTTTTTCTGTCTTTCGCACGCTACTTCGTTGATTTTTGTGTGCTTTGATTCCTTAGACTCTGCTCTATGTCGTGTGCTTCGGTCCAACCTCTAACGGCTTCTTTATTATTCTGGCATAGTTCCAAAAACTATCAAAACTGATCCAAAATGCCTCTCCAACAGGCCCCCAACACTCACTTGTGGCTCTTCTCAAGCCACCCATGATTGTTTCCATGCCTCCATGAAATTTTGGAGGGTTTGTTTTGCGGTCGTAACTACTTTTTGGACCTCTACTTCATTTTCCAAAATCTCCTCTATGAACAACACAGTCAAGGTCATGATTTTGTATTCACATTCTTGCTCTGCTTGCTTTATCATACCCTACATAGCTACCAACTCCCCTATTACCCTGATTTATTCATCCTGCAAAGGTTAAATTGTTTTCACAATGATCTTATGTTTTTCCTTCATCTGCTATATTTCATTGTATAGTTGCCTATTTTCCACGATGGTCATCATGCGCTCAACTAGTAGTTGAGTATTGATGTTCTCATTGGATTTATCCACCTTCTCATGTTCTCATGTTATTCTGTGTGTTGAAATGGGTACTTGACACTGAGAGGGGGTGGTGAATCAATGTCACACAACTTAGGACAATTTTCCACTTTTCAAACATTAACTAAACAACAAATATTTATTTCATTTTCTCAAAATATATATATAAAAGAATGAATACATAAGATCAATCTTTGAATATCATCTTCATACAACTATGAGAGAACCAAATCTTTGTTACAAGACCCAGCTTGTAGTTCTCAAATCCAACTGAGAAATGAGGAATCCAATCCTCATAACAAGTTCCAGCTTGTTGATCTCAGATCCAACTGAGATGTGAGGAATCCAATCCTCATACAAGACCCAACTTGTAAACATGCACCAACCTGATAGAATGAACCTTCATTCAATACATTATATATAAATATATATACTTCAACAAATTCAACTACCATCTTCTCACCATTATTTCTTGTTTATATAGTCTTCCAACTGGTGTGAGTTTGAAGCATTGTGTCTTTTAATATTTGAACCATTATACCTTTTCATTTAAAATGATAATTTTAAACTTTAATTAATATCATTTTTCCTTTTTATTATTTCTTCATGTTTTCATGATTTAACTCTCTTTTAATCATGGTTGTGTATCGATTCATCTATCCTCATGAGTTGATCACAGACATGGATCGATTCATTAGATCGTACTTGTGCTTATGTTGCGTTCTCGGTTCACCAACATATCATATTCGATTATTTTATCAATTCTTATATTGTTCTGGTGTAACTCTCTATCAAATGAAATCTGTATGAGGTGTTCCCTTCAAACCATTTTCATATGACCATAGGAATTGAACTACGAGCTTATTATTTAAGATTTACCTTTATTTTTCTTATTCCCTATGACCATATGTGGTGACTAGGCACTAGGCTAACGATCGCTTGAGCACTTATCAGAATCAATGGTCACGATTCAATCTCCCGATGAGATGGACGGATGATGGAACTTCTCCCTTCAGAACTTTAGGATTTCAATTTTTCAAACCTTTCAAAACTTTTGAATTAGATTTCCTGAACAGATCAGATGATTTACATTTATTTCACGGAAATCGATCAATCGTCAGGTTTGATTCTTACAAGTCTTAATCCGACAGTTGGGTCTTAATCAAGCATTGATATGGATGGGCACCATTTACTCCGGGACTTCATCTATTTCAACTTACGCTATCCTTCCACTGTAGTAGATCGACGGATAAGAATGCACCCGAAGTGATTCTTTAGATCGGACGAACCATGTCTACTTCAGGATTTCTTCCTTATGGAGTGACGTAACTTATTTGACGTCACATGTTGACATGGCACAAGCCAATTTCCTCTTGAAACATGTCATCATCTGATTATGCCATGTGTACTTTCTGACATGGTCTTCTGAAGTGGTATGCCACGTGTCCTTGCTGACGTGGTCTGCCATACGTCCTTGCTGACGTGGTATGCCACATGTCCTTGCTGGCATGGTCTGCTGACGTGATATTCCATATGTCATTGATGACAGGGTATACTGATGTAGATCTCCCACATGTCCTTGTTGATGTGTTCTCTAATGTGGTTTGCCACATGTCCTCTTGAATTAGATAGTTGAGGCTTACTTCGGATGATCTGACGGTCGAGAATTTATTTCGGCTCTCTGGGTCTATGAACTTCGAGAATTTCAAATCTCAAACTTTCTGGAGCGTAACCTCCTCACATATTTTAACCCGAAATGAATGTTGTTCGTTGATCAAGGTTTTAGATCGATGGCTTGATCTATCTGTGATACTGCTTAGCCTTGGATTAAATCCAATAACTCTTCTTCTAGCTTATTCTATCCTTCCACTAGAAAGATTTGACGGCTGACGGATATTCAGGTGATTGAGATCTCAGATCTCATCCTTTGATTATTCTTTCCTTCCACTTAAATCAATTCGACCGCTGACGAAAATTAGAATAAATGAGATCTTAGATATTTTACCTCACTTATCCTGTCCTTACACTTGAAAATGATCCGACAGTTTGTTAGGACCCTATATAATAGGGGATCCGTTTTCTGACTAATATGTATCTATCTCAGGCACTATGTGTTTTCCCATGATGCATGGCAAAGGCAGTTGAAAGCGCTCGACACTCACCAAGCATAAAATAAGTGTTTGCGCGCGAACTTCAAAACAAGTTTTGGTGCATTTGGTTTGAAAGGAAAAAATTGTTATTCTTGTGGGTAAATGTAAAATTGGGTTTATTAGCATAATGTGGGTTTTATAATCTATGTTTGGTAAATGTATCAAAAAAATGGCCCCTCGGCCTTTGCCTTTGTGCATAATTTTATGAAAAAATTAACAAAACTTAAAAAAAAAATTAGCAAAATAATATTGGCCTAGGGCCAACCCCCTAATGCTCGACACCAAGGGATATGCGCCATTTCATGCACCAAGAGAAGACACACAAGCCAAATCCAGCGCCAACACCTAACTCCAAAGCCCAAGCCTCGGGCTCACTTCATCGATTCAATATGTAACTTCTGGCTTATATAAATGCCGAATGGTCACTCTACTGCATGCATGTGGGGTTAGTCCCCCAAAATTTTAAAAATAAAAAACACGCAGTCGCCCTATGCGCCCATGTGTCAATCATAGTTTAGGTGTCAAGTGTGGGCTAGCTGATGACAGTTGACATGTGCAAGTCCAGATTCTGATACGCTATGTGTAGTGGAGATCGTGCCCCAAGGTTACTGTACAGGTTTCCAACAACATGTGTCTTGCCTGTAGGTTTACTCAGAAATCAGCCAGTCACCAAAAGTATTGTCCGAGGTAGATGCTGTGTTGAAGACTAAACAGCTAAAATTAGAGGAATGCAGGCCATTCAACAATTGCAAGAGCAGTCACAGATCACAGTGAAGGAAAAGAGCTTCCTCCGGTTTCAATTGAGCATTTGAATCACTACCAGGCAAAGGTCTAGTTGCTACATTGACTGGCATACAGATATCAGCAACACTTGATGCATCTTTTGACATTGCTAGTGGCAGAGTGAATATCCATGTTCTCATGACTTTAGCTTCATTTGCATCTGTGTTTATGGGAAACACCCTGGAAGCCCTTATCACATAACTGAAAATAATGTGGTTGAAACTGACAATGTAGTTGCACACAAAGAAAATGAGATTGGTTGCATTGACAATGTTCTTGATATATACTGTCATCCAAATGGGCCCATCTACACATTCAGTTCGATAGAGTCTCAGATCAGAATATTGGGAGATTATGCATTCATGTTGCGTGATTATGAACATGCTCTTTCAAATTATCGACTGTTATCCAGTAACTACAAGATTGACAAGGCTTATGTTGGTGTCCAGGAGATGATTGGATTTTTACTATTTATGTTGGATCAATCAAGAAAGGAGGCTGCAAACGTTTATTTACGTATCTCTAGTTAGGAACCAAGTTTGCGTGCAGGTATATTGCTAGAGCAGGCAGCCTATTGCTATCTGCGTGCAAATCCACCGATGCTCAAGAAATTTGGATTCCATCTTGTCCTTGCTGGAAATCGCTACACCATATGTGGACTGTAGAAACATGCCATTAGGGCACATATGAGTGTTCTTCCTGCATTTGAAGGTGATGGATGGAACTATATCAGGGACCATGTTCATTTTAATCTCGGAAGGTGGTATGTTGTTCTCGAAAAATCAGACCTGGCTATTCAACATTTAATAAGATTACTTGCATGTAATCATCAATCAGCAGGAACTCAAGAAATGTTTATGGGATATTCTATGGTTTCAAATAGCACATCATTGTCTCAAAATTCGCGCATGACTCCATCATACAAAATGGCTGCTGTTGGAAAGAACACAATGTTGGGTACTGTTAAGAATCCAGGGGTGATGGTTTTGGCTATAAAGGATCTGTTTGCGAAGCTTAGACAGCAAAGCCATAATGGCGAGCATGTTGTGAGGTTATCTTATCTGGAGGTTTACAATGAATCTGTCAAGGACTTGCTATCACCTGGCAGGCCTCTTGTTCTGAGAGAGGATAAACAGGGTACTGTGGCTACAAGGCTTACACATTATCAGGCATATTTTGCTGAAGAGGTGATGGCCTTGCTTCATCAAGGCAATCAGAATAGAACGACAGAGCCAACTCGATTTAATGAAACTTCATCTCGATCTCATGCCATCTTGGAGGTTGTGTTAGAATACAAATTAAACGAGGGATCGAGCATTGTCACTCGCATGAGGAAAGTGTCTCTTATAGATCTGGCTGGTTCTGAGAGAGCTCTTTCCACAGACCAAAGAACAGTCAGATCCCTAGAAGGGGCCAGCATAAACCACTCCCTCCTTGCCCTTAGTAGCTGCATAAATGCTATAGTCGAAGGGAAAAGGCACATTCCATCCAGAAATTCTAAATTTATCCAACTTCTCAAGGATTCATTAGGAGGAGCTTGCCAGACAACAATGATTGCAAATATCAGTCCTAGTGATCTGTCATACTCAGAGACACGAAATACTCTCCATTGGTCAGATCTAACAAAGCAAATTCGCACAAAGGCTTGCGTTGCAAATGAAGAATTTGAAGTTCCTGTATCCCAAATTGAACAGGCCAAGCTGCTCCTTGAGGTGCAAACAAGGAACCCGAATTCAACTTGATGTCCACAAATTTAGGCAGTAGTTACACAAGTGGAAGAGCTATCCCAGGCTCTAGAGGAAAACTAGACAATTGGCAAATGACAGTTTCAAACATTCCATGTTTAAGAAGATTCGACCGATAGCAAGTCTCTAACTAACCTCCAGCGTGCCAGATGTTTCAAGCAACAGTTAGCTAATGGAAACTTCCTTTGATTTGTTGTCCTGTTTGTTTTAGAGACCATCTGCTACAGGTGTCAGTTATTGTAACTGTTGTTCTATTTTTAGAAAACAGAGGCAGAGGGCGAGTCTTGGGAAGGCTGGGGGGATTTTTATTATATATACCCATGTAAAAGACTAGATGGGGGTAGACTAGATGGGGGTTCGACTGGGCAGAATAGGAGAGGGTCGACCTGTGTGAGAGGTTTAGACCTGAATTTTTTTTAATTTTCTTTGTTGGACTGTGGGTTATGTATGACCAGAAAACCTTTTTCTTCTCTGTAATTTTTAGATGAGCAATCAACAATGAGCATGTTTTCTTTTACAGGATTCCTGTGTGGTGATATTGGTGGTGTTTTTCTCTGTTTAATGTTTTTCCTGTGATCATTATGCTTGTTTTCAGTTCTTATTATCAGAAGGAAAGTAATAGAAGCAAAATTTATCAGCAGATACTCTGCCTCTGAGCTTTTGATGATCTTTATGTTTTCTGCTAAAGCTTAGTTCAGGAATTCTTAGCTTCTCCTGTGCATGGATTTTATCTCCCCTATTTATTCCTCAAACCGATGCCATCAAAATTTAATTCGATCCAATATTGTCGCTACCTTTCCCTATGAAAGAGTCTTGTCCAGATCTGAGATGTGAATCACTTTTTAAAGCGCAGACCCCATTTGCCCAATGGCCCTCCTTGCTGTCCCAAACTAACCATTTAAAAATCAAAACCCTATACTTTTATAGCTAGCCTAATATCCATCCCTTACAAACCAAGTTAAATCTAAAAGAGAGATCCCTCTCTGAGTCTTGGAGGGCTAGATCCAAGACTCGAAGCGGTTCGAGGTTACCTCTGTGATTTCCTCAACAGCCTTAGGCAAATTACAGAGTGCTAACATTTTTGGTGACTCCACTGGGGAACATTCTCCAAGGTTGCACTTCAAGTTCAGATTTGACTTCTGATGGTGAACAGAAGCCAAACACAAGAAGGCTGTGCCATTCACCTGGCGACTCCATTGTTCAAGATCCCAAGCTTCAAAGATCGCAAGCGACTTCACTGCTGAAGAATCCAGATTTCAGAGCCTTGATGATGCTTCAAGATGACAAGGTATGTGGAAAATCCTACGTATTGTGAAGCCATAGAAGAATGCAGGGGTGCGTTAGCAGATTTACAATTTGATGAAGTTTCGTTAACAACTGCGTTTCTTTGTTGTAAATTGAAAAATTATTCTCATAAAAGTAAAATTTGTGTTCTCGAGTTGTTGGCTGAAAGACTCGAAAGGGATATTGAGCTTTTGAACATTCAGATTCAGTCTTACATTTTCCAACATCCAAAGCAATTTTATGAGCAACTCACGTCTCCAAAACCAAAAGATATTGTGTCCTCTTTCGATTTTCTGATTGATGAATATTTTGTTGGCAAGCATAAGTCTGAAGTTGAACAGTTGCAGTCATGGTCTAATATTGAGGACACGAATGGGGAACTTATCCATGTTAGAATGTTGAATGAATACCTGGAGAATCAACAAATAGATCGTATATTTATTGACCCGGTTGCAAATTATATGGAGCTCCTTTTCAGTGTAACTTTTCAAACATGTTTTTTCTGCAAGGACCCGAGCTATCACCAGCTGCCAGTACATATTTCAGTCTTGATTTTCATCAAACACGATGAGGAAACCCAATCATGGGATCAACTGTTGTGTTGGCTTCATTGGCACTTTTTCATTACCTGATTGAAGCAGTAACTGTTAGCAAAGTAGGGTAGGTAGGAATGCGCCAATAAGCTCATCAGGATGAGCACTTTCTTTTTGTCTCTTCAAAGTTTATTTTCAATTTACAGTTTGGGGGCAACCCAATGATCAGTTGGTCGGCGAAATTCAGAGTTCATGGATTCTAGGCACCTCCTTCGGAGCTATCTTCCCCAGGTGGAGCCTATGTTAGGACCCTATATAATAGGGGATCAGTTTTCTGACTAATATATATCTATCTCAGGCACTATGTGTTTACTCATGATGCATGGCGAAGGCGGCTGAAAGCGCTCGACACTCACCAAGCATAAAATAAGTGTTTGCGCGCGAACTTCAAAGCAAGTTTTGGTGCATTTGGTTTGAAAGGAAAAAATTGTTATTCTTGTGGGTAAATGTAAAATTGGGTTTATTAGCATAATGTGGGTTTTATAATCTATGTTTGGTAAATGTATCAAAAAAATGGCCCCTCGGCCTTTGCCTTTGTGCATAGTTTTATGAAAAAATTAACAATTTTTTTAGAAAAATAATATTGGCCTAGGGCCAACCCCCTAATGCTCAACACCAAGGGATATGCGCCATTTCATGCACCAAGAGCAGACACACAAGCCAAATACAGCGCCAACACCTAACTCCAAAGCCCAAGCCTCGGGCTCACTTCATTGATACAATATGTAACTGCTGGCTTATATAAATGTTGAACGGTCACTCTACCGCATGCATGTGGGATTAGTCCCCCAAATTTTAAAAATAAAAAACACACAGTCGCCCTATGCGCCCAGGTGTCAATCATAGTTTAGGTGTCAAGTGTGGGCTAGCTGATGATAGTCGACGTGTGCAAGTCCAGATTCTAATACGCTATGTGCAGTGGAGATCGTGCCCCAAGGTTATTGTACAGGTGTCCAACAACATGTGTCTTGCCTGTAGGTTTACTCAGAAATCATCCAGTCACAAAAAGTATTGTACGAGTTAGATGTTGCGTTGAAGACTAAACAGCTAAAATCAGAGGAATGCAGACCATTCAACAATTGCAAGAGCAGTCGCAGATCACAGTGAAGGAAAAGAGCTTCCTCCGGTTTCAATTGAGCATTTGAATCACTACCAGGCAAAGGTCTAGTTGCTACATTGACTGGCATACAGATATCAACAACACTTGATGCATCTTTTGACATTGTTGGTGGCAAAGTCAATATCCATGTTCTCATGACTTTAGCTGCATTTGCATCTGTGTTTATGGGAAACACCCTGAAAGCCCTTATCACATAACTGAAAATAATGTGGTTGAAACTGACAATGTAGTTGCACACAAAGACAATGCGATTGGTTGCATTGACAATGTTCTTGATATATATTTTCATCCAAATGGGCCCATCTACACATTCAGTTCGATAGAGTCTCAGATCAGAATATTGGGAGATTATGCATTCATGTTGCGTGATTATGAACATGCTCTTTCAAATTATCGATTGTTATCCAGTAACTACAAGATTGACAAGGCTTATGCTGGTGTCCAAGAGATGATTGGATTTTTACTATTTATGCTGGATCAATCAAGAAAGGAGGCTGCAAACGTTTATTTCCGTATCTCTAGTGAGGAACCAAGTTTGCGTGCAGGTATATTGCTAGAGCAGACAACCTATTTCTATCTGCGTGCAAATCCACCGATGCTCAGGAAATTTAGATTCCATCTTGTCCTTGCTGGAAATCGCTACACCATATGTGGACTGCAGAAACATGCCATTAGGGCACATATGAGTGTTCTTCCTGCATTTGAAGGTGATGGATGGAACTATATCAGGGACCATGTTCATTTTAATCTCGGAAGGTGGTATGTTGTTCTCGGAAAATCAGACCTGGCTATTCAACATTTAATAAGATTACTTGCATGTAATCATCAATCAGCAGGAACTCAAGAAATGTTTATGGGAGATTCTATGGTTTCAAATAGCACATCACTGTCTCAAAATCCGCGCGTGACTCCATCATACAAAATGGTTGTTGTTGGAAAGAACACAATGTTGGGTACTGTTAAGAATCCAGGGGTGATGGTTTTGGCTATAAAGGATCTGTTTGTGAAGCTTAGACAGTGAAGCCATAATGGCGAGCATGTTGTGAGGTTATCTTATCTAGAGGTTTACAATGAATCTGTCAAGGACTTGCTATCACCTGGCAGGCCTCTTGTTCTGAGAGAGGATAAACATGGTACTGTGGTTGTAGGGCTTACACATTATCAGGCATATTCTGTTGAAGAGGTGATAACCTTGCTTCATCAAGGCAATCAGAATAGAACGACAGAGCCAACTCGAGTTAATGAAACTTCATCTCGATCTCATGCCATCTTGCAGGTTGTGTTAGAATACAAAGTAACGAGGGATCGAGCATTGTCACTCGCATGAGGAAACTGTCTCTTATAGATCTGGCTGGTTCTGAGAGAGCTCTTGCCACAGACCAAAGAACAGTCAGATCCCTAGAAGGGGCCAGCATAAACCGCTCCCTCCTTGCCCTTAGTAGCTGCATAAATTCTCTAGTCGAAGGGAAAAGGCACATTCCATCCAGAAATTCTAAATTTACCCAACTTCTCAAGGATTCATTAGGAGGAGCTTGCCAGACAACAATGATTGCAAATATCAGTCCTAGTGATTTGTCATACTCAGAGACACGAAATACTCTCCATTGGGCAGATCGAACAAAGAAAATTCACACAAAGGCTTGCGTTGCAAATGAAGAATTTGAAGTTCCTGTATCCCAAATTGAATAGGCCAAGCTGCTCCTTGAGGTGCAAACAGGGAACCCGAATTCAACTTGATGTCCACAAATTTAGGCAGCAGTTACACAGGTGGCAGAGCTATCCCAGGCTCTAGAGGAAAACTAGACAATTGGCAAATGACAGTCTCAAACATTCCTTGTTTAAGAAGATTTGACCAACAGCAAGTCTCTAACTAACCTCCAACGTGCCAGATGTTTCAAGCAACAGTTAGCTAATGGAAACTTCCTTTGATTTGTTGTCTTGTTTGTTTTAGAGACCATCTGCTACAGGTGTCATTTATTGTAACTGTTGTTCTATTTTTAGAAAACAGAGGCAGAGGGCGAGTCTTGGGAATTCTGGGGGGATTTTTATTATATATACCCATGTAAAAGACTAGATGGGGGTTCGACTGGGCAGAATAGGAGAGGGTCGACATGTGTGAGAGGTTTAGACCTGATTTTTTTTTAATTTTCTTTGCTGGACTATGGGTTATGTATGACCAGAAGACCTTTTTCTTCTCTGTAATTTTTAGATGAGCAATCAACAATGAGCATGTTTTCTTTTACAGGATTCCTGTGTGGTGATATTGGTGGTGTTTTTCTCTGTTTAATGTTTTTCCTATGATCATTATGCTTGTTTCCAGTTCTTATTATCAGAAGAAAAGTAATAGAAGCAAAATTTATCAGCAGATACTCTGCCTCTGAGCTTTTGATGATCTTTATGTTTTCTGCTAAAGCTTAGTTTAGGAATTCTTAGCTTCTCCTGTGCCTGGATTTTATCTCCCCTATTTATTCCTCAAACCGACACCATCAAAATTTAATTCGATCCAATATTGCCTCTACCTTGCCCTGTGAAAGAGTCTTGTCCAAATCTGAGATGTGAATCACTTTTTAAAGCGCAGAACCCATTTTCCCAATGGCCCTCCTTGCTGTCCCAAAATAACCATTTAAAAATCAAAACCCTATACTTTTATAGCTAGCCTAACATCCATCCCTTACAAACCAAGTTAAATCAAAAAGAGATATCCCTCTCTGAGTCTTGGAGGGATAGATCCAAGACTCGAAGCTGTTCGAGGTTACCTCTGTGATTGCCTCAGCAGCCTTAGGAAAATTGCAGAGCGCTAACACAGCTGACGGGATTTCAGATAATTGAGATCCCAGATCTTTCATCTTATCCTGTCCTTCCACTTAATTTTAATCCGACAATCGACGGGATTTTGGATAATCGAGATCTCAGATATTTCATCTTATCATGTCCTTCCACTCGAGAATGATCTGATGGTTATGAAGACTTAATGAAGAAGATCCATGATTAAGGATGGTTGCGGAACCACAACTTGCGAGTGATTTAACTCGTCACAAAAACTCCACAATTTGAAGTTGTGCGTTGTTGGTGAGTCAACCACAATCGTCTATATTTGAAGCTGTAAGATCTGATGGTCCTAACTAATTGTGGGATTGGAAATAGTGCGATGTTTAATACTTATTATGATCTCTGCAATCTACCCATGTCATTGATCTGGCGATTTCACATCCGACAATCACGACTTAATTTGACTTAATCAGATCGTTTTTTATATCAACCACAGTCATCGATATTTGAAGCTATACGATCTGAAGGTCCTGACCGATTGCGGGATTGTAACTAGAGAGTAGTTGGATTCTTCTTTCACTCTCCGCAATTCATCCTTGTCATTGATCTAGCTTACAAATCCGACATTCATGATCCTCCAACAGTCCTCAATCCCACGATCACTCATATGACCAACGTCCATTCCATGATATGATCAATACCGTCACTTTTCTTGATCGAACAGTTGTTGAGGCTTCTCACCTTTTCCTATGTGACGTCGATGCCCCCTCCTAAACCCACATGTCGGAAGGTCCACGTCAACACAGGATCTTTCCCTTACACCGGCCTGAAGAGCTTTGTTTTGGCTCTTCTATTTTCCTTTCGAAAAATATGCAACCACAACAAATCCTCATGGGATCCCCTCTTTGCACTTAGGAGATCGGATTTTGTGCTTTCGCGAATCCGGAGGTCGAGCATTGGTCTCTTGAATCCCCGAAACCCGAAAAAGTCAACACTGACCTTTCCTCTTCCTTTTCGGGATTTTCCTTATCGTGATTTCGGCGATCGCGATGTCAAGCATCTTGTTCCTGTGATTCCCGAAACCCGATTTGTCGAAACTCCGATACACTCGCGAGATTTGACCTTTCAACGCCACTTCACTTCTGTCCGGGACTTCGGACTTCGCAATATCGCGAATCCTAATGCAATGTTCTCGAAACTTTATGAAACTCTGAAATAATGTGCCACCTGTCCACTCGCTGACTCCTCCGTGGCCCACACAAATCCTCTTTACTTTCGGGACTTCACGATTCAGGATATCGCGATTCACGTTGTAATGTTTATAGAACTTCAACCTACAAAATCTCGATATAGAACCCACGTGTAATCCAATGGCCCTTGTGGCTTGGATCTATGGTCCTACTCCTCCTGAGCTTAGAACCTTTCAACGCTTTCGCCGTAACTTCCCTGCTTCTCTGTGAGATCTGACGACTCACGGGACTTCGCGGATTCTCCACCAAGAATTCTGACCATCTGTCTCTTCCTCTGAGAACTTCCTGGGTTTGAAGTTGCTACGCCTTCTTTCAAACTTAAAGCTCTGAATCCTTTTGAACTTTCTCCAACTTCGAGTCTTTTAGAAAAAACCCTGCACGCACTCCTTGCGACAGATTTTCAAACACCTTCAAGTGGTTGAATCCCTTCGACCCTACGCACTCCCGCAGAAACAATCTCTAATTCTTCACTCAAGTTCGCAACCCTGAGACTTCACTCGGTCTGCGCACTCCTTGCACGACTCCTGTGCCCAATTGCACTCCTGGTAAATGAGAACAAAGGCAAAACTATCTGAGCCCTTTGTCACACACTCCTTGCAGACACTTCAACTGCACTCCTTGCAGGAACTCTTGCTCAGATAGAGAAACAATTGAAACTCATTTCATTACCCTTTCCTCTCAAATTTCAAAAATTCAACAAGAAATCATTCATACATAGCATAAAAGCAATTGCATGACAGAAAGAGTAAACCATTCATGTGCATAACATTCAAAGATGCATACACGGAGAATATATGAACACCATGAGTCTGAATCACAACTTTCTTTGTATTAATTCAGAACTTTTGTACATGGAGTCTGCTACACAGCTCTTTGCTTCTCCTCTATGCTCTTCTTCAATACATTTGCATGCTCTCCTCAATACATTTGCATGCTCTCCTCAATACACAATGAGGGTGTCTATATCCCATTTCCCTCTTGCGCTCTAAAACTGTCAAATCTAGAATTGAATTCTATCTACTTTACATTAACTACCATAAATGCCTCCTATATACTAAAGGATGAGAGTGAATTGCTCAAGGTTCGTTTACATTATACAAAGACACTCCTTCTTAATTATCTTATTTAAGATGGTGCATCAATTTCAAGGTAATTTCAAAATTTGTGTTGGCGCTTGTCCAACTGTCTTTTGCTTTCGCGTTGGCTCGCTTGAGATGCTCCTGCATCATACTCCCTGGCTTGAAAAATTTCATGGGCTCCTATCCATGAGCTTGTGCATGGTCTGTCCATGCTTCTGGATCTCTGCTTCAGTCTCCCAGCTGCCATCTTCAACTGGATGGCCTCTCCACTTGACCAAATACTCAAAGTATTCTTTCCTCCTGGTCTTTTTACTCACTCTTTTGTCCAGTATGCGCTCCATCCGAGGCTTATCTACAACTGGAATCTGTTGTGTCCACTGGATCACTGGTTTCTCATCTCCTATTCCTACTTCCCCATCTTTATATGGGTACAAATCTGAGATATTGAATATCAGAGAAATTTCGATCCCATCGGGTAATTCAATCTCATAAGCATTCACCCCAAATTTCTTCAAGACCCTGCATGGACCAATTTTCTTCATCTTCATCTTATTATATGTTCCTCTCGGGAACCTTTCCCTTCTCAAATGTGCCAGAATCAAGTCACCAACTTCAAATTGAAGTTGTCTTCTGTGTTGATCTGCTCTACGCTTGTATTCCTGACTTGAATTCTGCAATTTCTCCTTCACTTGACTGTGAAGTTCCTTCATTTCCTATATGAAATCTTCTGCACTAGCGCTCATAATCGCAGTCTGTTCTGAATCTCTCAAATCAGAAATTCCTCTTGGCTGCATGCCATATACAATCTGAAATGGAATCTGCCCTGTGCTCCTGTTAACTGAATCGTTATAAGAAAACTCTGTATGTGGTAATATGTGGTCCCACTGGCTGTGGTGTTCTGTCACCAAGCTTCTCAGCAAGTCTCCCAGAATTCTGTTCACCACTTCAGTCTGTCCATCCGTCTGAGGATGATAAGATGAACTAAACAATAAGGTAGTTCCCAGCTTCTTCCATAAGGTCCTCCAAAAATGCCCTATGAACTTCATATCTCTATACGAAACTATGCTCTTTGGTAAGCCATGAAGTCGAACGACTTCTTTGAAAAATAGGTTCGCAATGTGAGTTGCGTCACTGGTTTTCTGACATGGAATGAAGTGTGCCATCTTGGAAAACCTATCCACCGCCACAAATATTGAATCAAAACCTCTTTGCGTTCTTGGCAACCCCAATATGAAATCCATGTTGATTGCATCCCACGGCCTCTCAGGTATGGGAAATGGTTGATAAAACCCCGCATTCTATCTCCTTCCCTTTGAATACTGGAAAATTCTGCATCTGTCCACGAATATCTTGACATCTTCTCGCATTCCTGGCCAAAAATATGACTCATTCAGCTTTGCGAACGTCTTGTCGTGACCAAAATGTCTTGCCAATCCTCCACTGTGTTTCTCTTTTAGCAAATTCTCCCTCATGGAGCATTTCGGAATACACAGTTGATTACCCTTAAACAATAATCCTTCTTGGATCATGTATTCTATCCATTGGCTTCTATCCCTGAGAATTGGATTCTCAGCTGCTTCATACGCCTCTTTAAAATCTGGATCATCTGCATACATGTTCCTGAGATCATCAAAACCCAATGTTTTGACTTGGAACTCCTGCAATAGCAAACACTTCCTGCTCAAGGAATCAACAACTTTGTTAGCAGTACCAGAAATATGTTTAATCACAAAAGTGAAATTATGCATATATTCAACCCATTTAACATGTCTCTAATTCAACTTTTCCTGTTGAGTCACAAACTGCAATGCATGATTGTCACTGTATAAGACAAATTCTTTTGGGATCAAGTAATGCATCCATTTCTTTAATGCCTATATGATAGCGTAAAACTCCTTATCATATGTGGAGTACTTCACTTTCACTTCATTCAACTTCTCGTTGAAGTATGCTATCGGCCTGTCTTCCTGACTCAAGATTGCCCCTATTGCAAACCCACTTGCATCACATTTCACTTTAAATGTCTTTCGGAAATCCGGCAAGACCAAAATTGGTTGTTCCATAATCTTCATCTTCAACAGATTAAAACTCTTTTCAGCCTCTTCTATCCAGTGAAAATATTTGTGTCTTTTCTTCACTGTATCCATCATTGTTGCGCTAATTCCACTAAAATTCTTGATGAACTTTCGGTAGAAACTAGCTAATCCATGAAAACTTCTCACCTCAAAAATGTTTTTCGGTGATGGCCAATTCTTGATCACCTTCACCTTATCTGGATCCATCCTCAACTCATCTGCAGAAATAACAAATCCCAAGTAAATGAGATTTGTCTTCATGAATGAGGATTTCTTCATATTTATCAACAAATTCTCCTACTGTAACCTCTGCATCACTATAGCCAAATGCTTCAGATGCTCTGCCACTGTTTTACTGAAAACTAGTATGTCATCTAAATACACAATGACAAATTTTCCGATGAACTCCCTCAGGACTTTGTTCATCAACCTCATGAAGGTACTTGGCACATTTGTTAAGCCAAACGACATAACAATCCATTCATACAACCCTTCGTTGGTTTTGAATGATGTCTTCCACTCATCACCTTCTCTCATGCAGATTTGATGATAACCGCTTTTCAAATCAATCTTTGAAAAATACTTTGCTCCACTCAAGCAATCCATCAGATCATCCATCCTTGGAAATGGAAATCTATACCTGATGGTTATCTTGTTAATCTCCCTCGAGTCAATACACATCCTCCATCCTCCGTCTTTCTTCGGACTGAGTACTGTTGGAACAACACATGGACTCAAGCTTTCCCTGACCAAACCTTTGTCCAACAACTCCTGGACTTGTCTTTTGACCTCTTCATTCTCTTCAGGCGTCAATCTGTACGCGGCTTTGTTTGGAAAACTAGCTCCTAGTATGAGATCAATGTGATGACTCACACTTCTGATCGGTGGAAACGAATGAGGTAATTCGTCCACTACTATATCAGCGAACTCTTCCAGCAGTTCCTGAATCTCTCCTGGTAAATCATCCACTCTTGTGCTGGTTAAAACAATCTTTGGTTTCCTGACCATAATGAATTGTGGATCCTCCTTCTTCTTGACCTCTGTAAGAAGTTCCTCCCCACTCATGAGAAGTATTGTGTTGCTTACTTCTGTTTTCACCTCCTTATCCTTAATTGGAAGCAACATGTGTGTCCTCCCATTCTTCTCTAGGGTGTATGTGTTCATTCTCCCATCATGAATCACATTCCTGTCATATTGCCATGGTCTACCCAACAATAGATGACAAACATCCATGGGAATAACATCACATAATATCTTATCATTATATCCTCCTATCTTAAATTCAACTAAACATTATTTAGTGACAGTTACCTGATGTCCTTTTTGTAGCCACAAAATTCTGTATGGGCTTGGATGATCAATCGTCTCCATCTCCAGCTTCTCTACCATATCTGTAGAAATGAGATTATCTATGCTACCACTGTCCACAATGACCTCATACCCTATCCTTGGTTTTGCAAGCAGTCTGGAAAAGTCTGGTCCTTTGGACTGAACTCTCCACCTCCTTCTCTGGTGTCAAAAGGGCTTTTCACATCATCAACGATCTTCTGCCTTCAACGTCTTCAACCTCAACCTCCCACCTCTGTGCTTCAGCAATGTGAGCTTCTCCACTCTCTTTCTTTTTATGTTATTACTCCACCTCTTCCTCTTCCTCTACCTCTAGTACGAGGAAAATTATTGGTATCAACATAATCTCCTCTCTGCTCAGTATGTTGTCCTCTCTGTTCAGCATATTTCCCTCGCTGTGAACTTCCACCTCTCTCAGTTCAAGTTTGAGGTTTCTTCCAGCCTTCCTTGGGCTTCTGATATTTATCCTGGGCAACTGATTTTCCTCTGGGATGAATTCTGCCTCGGCCTCTCTGACTCTGATTTTGGCTCAGCTTCTCTTCCGCTTTCAGAGCCATCTGATAAACATCTTCCATCTTTCGAATGGTTACCATGCTCATCTTGTCCTGAATTTCATATCTCAGGCCATTTAGGTATCTGGCAACTTTTTCATCATCGCTCTTCCGATGACCTGCCCTGATGTTCAGCCTGTAGAATTCTTCAGTGTATTCTTTCACTGACATCAGCTTCTATCTCAGGTTCTACATCCTCCTGAACAGAGTAATTTGATAATCTCTGGGGATGAATTCCGCCTTCATCTTCGCGATCATTCTATCCCATCTTTTGATCTTCTACTTGCCTTTGTAGCGTATGTCAGCTTGTAGTTCATCCCACCACAATGTTGCATGTCCCTTTAATCTTGTGACAGCATGCTTGACTTTCTTGTCCTCTTCGACATCTTCATAGTCAAAGTATGTGTCCAGAGCTCTAATCCAGTCTAGAAGCTCCTTTGCATCCAGATTTACCTCATAAACTGGAATGTCCATTTTCTCTCTTGCACCCATTCTTGCAATAGCTCTGATCAAGCATTCATTTGCTGCATCTTCAGCTGCAACTTCTTCTTCATGTTCAGCCTCAATCTCACTTTCGGAATCACTAAGATCCCCAGCACTGACTGTGCATCTTTGTGTTGTCTCCATGTCTTTGAGTCTAGCTCGTAGATCACACATATCTCTCTCCATGGATGGATCAGTCATCTTCATGCCTCTTCTTCTCGGCATTTCCCTCTCCTCTTGTAGATTGGGTGATTGTCTATCCCTTCTCCTTGGCGGCATGGTGATTCTTCTCTTTCTCTGCTACAGAAAGAAAAGAACCTTTATGTGCTCTGATACCAAAATTGGCATCGACGCCCCCTCCTAAACCTGCAGGTCGAAAGGTCCACGTCAACATAGGATCTTTCCCTTACACCGACCTGAAGAGCTTTGCGCTGGCTCTTCTATTTTCCTTTCGGAAAACCTGCACCCACAACAAATCCTCGTGGGATCCCCTCTTTGCACTTAGGAGATCGGATTTCGCGCTTTCGCGAATCCAGAGGTCGAGCGTTGGTCTCTTGAATCCCCGAAACTCGAAATAGTCAACACTGACCTTTCCTCTTCCTTTTCGGGATTTTCATTATCGTGATTTCGGCGATTGCAATGTCAAGCAGCTTGTTCTCATGATTCCCGAAACCTGATTTTCTGAAACTCCGATACACTCGCGAGATTTGACCTTTCAACGCCACTTCACTTCTGTCCGGGACTTCGGACTTCGCAATATTGTGAATCCCAATGCAATGTTATCGAAACTTTATGAAACTCCAAAACAATGTGCCACCTGTCCACTCTCTGACTCCTCCGTGGCCCACACAAATCCTCTTTACTTTCGGGACTTCGCGATTCGGGATATCGCGATTCCCGTTGTAATGTTTACAGAACTTCAACCTATGAAATCTCGATATAGAACCCACGTGTAATCCAACTGCCCTTGTGGCTTGGATCTATGGTCCTACTCCTCCTGAGCTTAGAACCTTTCGACGCTTTCGTCGTAACTTCCCTGCTTCTCTGTGAGATCTGACGACTCACGGGACTTCACGGATTCTCCACCGAGAATTATGACTGCCTGTCTCTTCCTATGAGAACTTCCTGGGTTCGACGTCGCTACACCTTCTTTCAAACTTCAAGCTTTGAATGATTTTGAACTTTCTCCAACTTCGAGTATTTTAGAAAAACCCTTGCACGCACTCCTTGCGGCAGATTTTCAAACACCTTCAAGTGGTTGAATCCCTTCGACCCTGCGCACTCCCGCAACAGCAGTCTCTAATTCTTCGCTCAGGTTCACAACCCTGAGACTTCACTTGGCCTACGCACTCCTTGCATGGCTCCTGTGCCCAACTGCACTCCTGGTAAATGAGAACAAAGGAAAAACTATCTGATCCCTTTGTCACGCACTCCTTGCGGACACTTCAACTGCACTCCTTGCAGGAACTCTTGCTCAGATAGAGAAACAATTGAAACTCATTTCATTACCCTTTCCTCTCATATTTCAAACATTCAACAAGAAATCATTCATACATAGCATAAAATAAATTGCATGACAGAAAGAGTAAGCCATTCATGAGCATATCATTCAAAGATGCATACACAGAGAATATATGAACACCATGAGTCTGAATCACAACTTTCTTTGTATTAATTCAGAACTTATGTACATGGAGTCTGTTACACAGCTCTCTACTTCTCCTCTATGCTCTTCTTCAATATATTTGCATGCTCTCCTCAATACATTTGCATGCTCTCCTCAATACACAATGAGGGTGTCTATATCCCGTTTCCCTCTTGCGCTCTAAAACTGACAAATCTAGAATTGAATTCTATCTACTTTACATTAACTACCATAAATGCCTCATATCTACTAAAGGACGAGAGGGAATTGCTCAAGGTTCGTTTACATTATACAAAGGCGCTCCTTCTTAATTATCTTATTTAAGATGGCGCATAAATTTCAAGGTAATTTCAAAATTTGTGCTGGCACTTGTCCAGCTGTCTTTTGCTTTCGCGTTGGCTCGCTTGAGATGCTCCTGCATCACTATGCATTGGTCGACTTCTCAATATTTCCATTGATCGGATGACATTTCTATAATGTTCTCTTCATTGCCAACTCCCCTGAGCTTTAAATACTATTTGTGCATTCTTTTATGCACTGATAGTCGGTCGCTAATTCTCCTAAGCTTTGATCATAGGAACATTGTTGATCCTATCGTGATCAACAATAATCATGAATTTCTTTAAGCCTTAAGGTGATGTTCTTCTGTTGATATTTAGTATACTTTTCCTCCTGAGATTAACCTTGCTTCTCTGCTTATTGTTTGACATTCTCTTTCCATCATTGACCCTTCATTACACATGGAAAGACATTATTGGTCATCTTGACACTAATGCCAACTCTATAACTAATCATGATTGTTGACATCAATGACAACACATGAATGACAATATGTCCAACAATCTCCTCCTTTGTCATTGAGGGAGACATACTAAATTCATACACAAACTCCCCCTGTGATGATGCTTCTCTCCTCTGAAGTTACTCTCCCCCTTTGACATCAATGGAAAAGGGTTGCCCCCTTATGATCAACCTCTGTTTTTCTGCATTTTTTTGACCAAAATATGAGCTTGGATAACTCCCCTTGGAATCATGTTTTGTCTACCATAACTGAATAACCCCCCCTATCAATATGTTGTCTCTCTGCTTCTGACTACTCTCCCCCTTTTTTTCTGAAAGGGTAGCTCTTCTTGACAAGGTCTTTTCCCCTATTAATTTACTAACTTCTTATCTCAGTTTATTGGGATTTTTGTGTTTAAATAAGTATTCTTCTTAATACAAATTTTGTAGTGATCAAGCCTTTTTCAAAACTTAATTTAATTACTTTCTTATTAAATAATAAAAATACTCCTCCTGGGTTTTTACTGACTTTCCTTTGTCAAATAGAACAAGAGTATGAATCTTACTGATATTTTTTATCTGCTTCTTATTCATTTTTTATATTTCACATGAATATCAATTGAGAAATTATACCAATTGATTTAAATACCAATTTTGTTATCAATTGATCTTTGTTGAATGATACTCCTTGAAATTCTTTGATACCTTTATTATTGTTATTATTATTTTATTTTACAATTAACCCTGCCAATGATTTTTCTTTTGACCACTAATCCATATATAGTCAATATTTTTAATATGTTAATTTAGAAACTCTTTGGCATAATCCTTTGATTTTGCAAAAACCAATTTAAACTTCTTTTTGTATTTTCGTTTTTTTGCTAACAACCTATGACATCATCAGAATTTGATATTGTCCCATATTCTTCTATAGGTACTTCCTTTTTTTGACATTGATTTATCTCATATTGAATTTCACATTCTTTATTAGGACTTTTACCCATCATGTTCTTATTATTAGTTTCTTCATTTTCAAGTGTAATAACATCTTTCTTGCTTTCTCCTTCAATTTTTCTTCTCCATATCTTTCTATGAGATATTCTGCTTTTTGGATCTTCTCTTTCTAATTGTGTTTTTGGAGATTTGTCATCTCCTTTCTTGTTCCAAATTTTATTAGGTTTTGTCACTGACTTGAATGACTTATTCAAATATTGACTTTTTGTATTCTTGCAGTTTTGGGATTTGTGCCCAAACCTATCACAGTTGTAACATCTCATTGTATGACAAAATTTTGTTGTGTTCCCAACAAAATTACATCTCCAACATCTAATTGAGTTTTTGGATTTTCTTGTATATCATTTCTCTAGTTTCTTGCAGCCCATTGCTTTATGGCCAAAGCTGTGACAATAAAAACAATAGCCTTTGAAGGTATTTCCATTCTTGATTTTGTTTTGACTTGTAGGATCTATCGTTTGATTTTCTTCTTCCTTTTTACTTCTAAAGTTGTTCTCCTTAACAAAGTTCATGACTTGTAATTGCTTTGTGCTTGCACCTTTTCCTTTTAAGAAGGATGATCCTTTCTCATTTTTGTAAATGGTGCTCCATTTATTGTCATCTTTCTTATTGTATCCAAGACCAATTTTGTCATTAGCAGATCTTCGGCTCTTCCAAATCTTATCTAGGATAGTTGAGCTATTCTGTAAATTGACAATATTATTTGTCTTTTCATTCATCTTTTTTAGATTGACTATTTCTAACTACAATATGTGACATAATTCTTCCTTTTTAGTCAACTAAATTTTCAGGGCTTCTTCCACCTTTTTAGCATGTTCAAGTTGAGTCTTTAGATTGACGACTATTTCTCCTGTCTCATACAAGACTTCTTTGCATTTAATATTTTTTTCATATGTCTTCAATTCTTCCATATATTTTGTTAGATCAAAAACTTTATTTTTCAATATTTTGATTTCTTCCTCGTATTCTCTCTAAATCCTTTTGAGTTTGATGGCTTCCAATTTAAAAATTTTGCATAATTCTTCCTTTTTAGTTATTTGGATCTTCACGTCTTCTTCCTTTTTCTTAGATTCTTCAATTTTAGTCATTAGATCTGCATCAGTACTTTCATTAATGTTTTTGAAATTGATAATTTCCAATTCCAACATGTGGTAAGAATTGTCTTTCCTTGTTAACTGGATTTTTAGGTTTTCTTTACTTTCTTTACTTTCCTCAAGTTGAGTGTTTGACTTCTCAACCTCCTTTCTAAGATTCACAACTTCTGCTTCCATCTTATGACATGATTCTTCTTTTTCCTGACTGATTTCATTCTTCAATTTCTCAATCTCCTCTTCTTTTTCTTCTAACTAAATATTTTGATCAGATATGATTTTTTCATTGTCTTTGAGGATTTCCTTTATTTCAATGATATGTTTTTGACTCTTTTCAAGATATTATTTAGTGTGATCATGAAGAAAACTATAGTCTGAATCATTATGGTCATAGTGGTATACATAGAGACTCCAATCAACTTTATGTTTGGCCTTTGATAGTTCTTCTTCTACTTCATCTATGGGATAAATGTTAACATAGCATTTTTCGGATTCTTTTAGTACTTCTTTTCTTTTACTGTCATGTTTCTTCAATTCTTCCATCTCTTATGTCAAATTAATAACTTTGGTTTCCAAACTTTTGATCTCCTCTTCTTTTGTTTTCTAGATGAAACTTTTGTTCACGCTCTTCATGGTTAAATTGATCTAGATTTTGTAGTAGCATCATATCTTTTTGTTTGAGTTTCTCCAACTCTTCTAGAGTGCACATGGTTGTGTACTCAAGATTTTCAAGAGCCTACACATGCATTTTAATATGCATATAATTTCCTGGTTCCAAACGAATCTCTCCTATAGCAGTTGCAACATTAGTTTTAAGATTATGTAATTTTTCTTTAGTGAATACTGAGGTATTCCTCAATTCCTTGATGAGGTCGTCTTCTTCATTGTTAACTGGGATTTGCATCAAATCCTTCATTTCATACTGATTAGAAATGTATTTCTCTATATTATGTTCTTAGATCTCATTACAATTTTCCTTTTCTTTATCTTATTCATTATTTTGATAAGAACTCTCTTCTTTTGAGTTTTGTTCTTTATTCTGATAAGAATCCTCTATATCTGAGTCTTGTTTCTCACTTTGATAGGATTTCTCTTCTTCTCGTGTTTCATTCTGATAACATTTTTCTAGTTGAAGCCATAATTCTTTAGCATATTTGTAGTGCTTCATCTTTTCTTTGACTTGGTCTGTTGATCGATCATGAATTTCTTTTAAGGCTACTGAATTATTTCTCTTTTCTTCTTTTGTAGTTTTGGATTTTCTCTTTGAAGTAGTTAAGTGCCAAGGCTTACTTACGACCGAATCCCAAACTCCAGATCCTCTTGACTTCAGATATCTTTTCATATTTTCTCTCCATGATAGATAATTTGTTCCATCAAATAAGGGAGCTTCATTTGTGGAGATAACAATTTGTCCACCCATTTCCATCTAATATACCTTCAGTGTTTAAACTGTGTTGAAGGAACCCACTCTGATACCAATTGTTGAAATGGGTACTTGACACTGAGAGGGGGGGGGGTAAATCAGTGTCACATAACTTAGGAAAATTTTCTACTTTTCAAACATTAATTGAACAACAAACGTCTATTTAATTTTCTCAAACAATATATATAAAAGAATAAATACTTTATTTATTTAAATAACTTGAATGAATACATAAGATCAATATTTGAATATCATATTCATACAACTATGAGAGACCTAGCTCTTTATTACAAGACCCATCTTGTAGTTCTCAGATCCAACTGAGAAATGAGGAATCCAATCATCATAACAAGTCTCACCTTGTTGATCTCAGATCCAACTAAGATGTGAGGAATCCAATCCTCATACAAGACCCATCTTGTAAACAGGCACCAACCTGATAGAATGAACCTTCATTCAATGCATTATATATAAATATATATACTTCAACAAATTCAACTACCATCTTCTCACCATTATTTCTTGTTTATATAGTCTTCCAACTGGTGTGAGTTTGAAGCATTGTGTCTTTTGATATTTGAACTATTGTACCTTTTCATTTAAAATGATAATCTTAAACTTTAATTAATATCATTTTTCCTTTTTATTCTTTATTCATGTTTTCATGATTTAACTCTCTTTTAATCATGGTTGTGTATCGATTCATTTGTCCTCATGAGTTGATCACAGACAGGGATCAACTCATTAGATCGTACTCATGCTTCTGTTGTGTTCTCAGTTCACCAACAAATCATATTCGATTATTTTATTGATTCTCTGTATTGTTCTAGTGTAACTCTTTGTCAAATGAAATCTGTATGAGGTGCTCCCTTCAAACCATTTTCATATGACCATAGGCGTAGAACTACAAGCTTATTATTTAATCTTTACCTTTATTTTTCTTATTCCATATGACCATATGCATTGACCAAGTGCTAGCCTAAACGATCACTTGAGCACTTATCAGAATCAATGGTCACGATTCAATCTCTCGATGAGATGGACGGCTGACGGAACTTGTCCCTTCGAAACTTCAGGATTTCAACTTTTCAAACCTTTCAAAACTTCTTAATCATATTTCCCTAATAGATTGGACGGTTTACGTTTATTTCACAGAAACCGATCAATCGTCAAATTTGATTCTTACAAGGCTTAATCCGATGTCTGGGTCTTAATCAAGCATTGAGATGGATGGCCACCATTTAATCCAGGACTTCAACTATTTCAACTTACGCTATCCTTCCACTGTAGTAGATCGACGAATAAGAATGCACTTGAAGTGATTCTTTAGATCGGACGAACCATGCCTACTTCGGGATTTTGCCCTTCTAGATTGACGTAACTTATTTTACGTCACGTGTTCACATGGAACGAGCCAATTTACTCCTAACACATGTCATCATCTGATTATTCCATGTGTACTTGCTGACATGGTCTTCTGACGTGGTTTTCCATCTTTCCTTGTTGACGTGGTCTGTCATACATCCTTGTTGACATGGTCTACCACACATCCTTGCTAACGTGGTATGCTGACGTGATCTACCATATGTCATTGCTGACGTGGTCTGCTGACGTAGATCTTCCACACGTCCTTGTTGATGTGGTTTGTTGACGTGGTCTACCACATGTCCTCTTGAATCAGACGGTTGAGTCTTACTTTGGATGATCTGACGGTCGATAATTTATTTCATCTCTCCAGGTCTCTGGACTTCGAGAATTTCAAATCTCAAAATTTCTTGAGCATAAACTCCTCACATCTTTTAACCCAAAATGAATGTTGTTCGTTGATCAAGGTTTTATATCAAAGGCTTGATCTATCTATGATACTTCTTAGTCTTGGATTAAATCCAATAGATCTTATTATAGATTATCATGTCCTTCTAGTAGAATGATCTGGTGGCTGACAAATATTCAGGTGATTGAGATCTCAGATCTCAGACTTTTATTATCATGTCCTTCCACTTAAATCAATCCAATGGCTGACGAAAATTCTCATAAATGAGATCTCAGATCTTTTACCTCGCTTATCCTGTCCTTCCACTCAAAAATGATCCGACGGCTGACCAGATTTTGGATAATCAAGATCTCAGATCTTTCATCTTATCTTGTCCTTCCACTTAATTTTGATTCGACGAATGACAAGATTTCGGATAATCGAGATCTCATATATTTCATCTCATCCTGTCCTTCCACTCAACAATGATCTGACGGTTATGAATACTTCTTGAAGCAGATCCATGATTAAGTATGGTTGAGGAACCACAACTTGCGAGTGATTTAACTCATCACCAAAACTCTGCAATTTGAAGTTGTGCGTTGTTGGTGAGTCAACCACAATCATCAATCTTTGAAGCTATAAGATCTGATGGTCCTAACTAATTGCAGGATTGGAAATAATGCGATGTTTAATACTTATTATGATCTCTGCAATCTATCCCTGTCTTTGATCTGGTGATTGTGCATCCAATGATCACGACTTAATTTGACTTAATCATATCATTTTTTATATCAACCACAATCGTCGATCTTTGAAGTTATACGATTTGACGGTCCTGACTGATTGCGGGATTGTAACTAGCGAGTAGTTTAATTCTTCTTTCTCTCTCCACAATTCATCCATGTTGTTGATCTAGCTTGTATATCTGATGGTCATGATCCTCCAACGGTCCTCAAGCCCACAGTCACTCATATGACTAACTTTCATTCCATGAGATGATCAATACCATCACTTTTCTTGGTCGGACGACTACTAAGGCTTCTCACCTTTTCCTATGCATTGGTCGACTTCTCAATATTTCCATCGATCAGACGACTGTTGAGGCTTCTCACATTTTCATGTGCATTGGTTGACTTCTCAATATTTCCATCGATCGGACGACATTTCTAAAATGTGTACTTCATTCGCTAACTCTCCTAATATTTAATAACTATTTGTGCATTCTTTTATGCATTGATAGTCATTCGCTAATTCTCCTGAGATTTGCTCATAGGAACATTGTTGATTCTATCGTGATCAACAATAATCACGAACTTCTTTCAACCTTAGGGTGATGTTCTTCTGTCGATATTTAGTATACTTTTCCTCCTAAGATTAATCTTGTTTCTCTTCTTATTGTTTGACATTCTATTTTCATCATTGACCCTTCATTACACATGGAAATACATTATTGGCCATCTTGACCCTAATGCCAACTCTATAACTAATCATGACTATTGACATCAATGAAAACACATGAATGAAAATATGTCCAACATTGCACTCGATCGCTTGCAACTCTAGATTCATCGTGAGTTGCATCCAACTATACGTGCTCTCTTCGCACAACCTTGCACACTCCTAATCTATCTATTTGATATTTTCCATTGAGATTTTCATTATCTTTTCTCTTTGCTCCTTTTCCTCTAGCGATGTCTTAGGTAAAGTGCATTATTCCAAGTCTTAGATCCTAGTGTGGAAGCCTTTTATTACTTCACTTATTCTTGAGACTTGTTCTTCCATCATGGTCTCTACTACCATTGGCACCTCTAGGATCTCCTTACATAATGTTTGGATGGTCTTATGTATCATCTAGGTCATTTTCTCGACCTCGTCCTTCTCTCTTAATTATCTCTCGACCTTTTCCTCAACCTTGCTCTTCTCCTTCAACGCTCTTTCAATGTTTTGATCAGTCTCTCCCTTCTCATGTAGAGTAGTTGTATACTTATGTTGCATTTCCTCCTTCACAATTTTCACCTTAATCAACTCTCTGGATGTTATCTCCACACATAACTTTATTTCTTGCATAATAACGATCTGCAGGCTTTGTGGTATAACTGTGGGCATCCGTGAAATGACTAAGTCCCGATGACTTAGTGCTCCTACCTTTTTTGTAGTTCTTGCATTGGGAACTTGACTACATCAAACGCAATCTTCAACACACTGTGCCTTGTTTCTAACTCTGCCAAGAATGGTGTAGTATTCCATGCTTCTGCTAGCGCGCTTGTTGTCTAGCTTTCATTGGATATTTGTTCAAGTGTGAGGCTAAATATCTCCAGTCGTTGTTGCAATGAAGTCAACTACTCTTGCACTTTCCTTTTCATCTCTCTCTAAAGATGAGATACTTTTTGAACTACCTCATCTGTGATGTCCTTGACTTGGTATCCAATCCTATCAATGTCATCATCAGTCAAGGTGTAGACGGTTGGTTCTTTGTGTTCTTTCATGTTTTTCCTTTGTGGGGTTGTTGTCTCTGTCTCCACTATTTTTCCCTTATCCTTTGTATCACTCTCTTTTCTCTTGGTCCCCATGCACAAAGCAGTCTTGGGGGTGGGGCGTGGTGGTGTCTTATTTTCCCCATTTCCTGTATCTACTTCCTCTTCATCATCATCACCTATTTCCTAGACTTCGGGATGTGACTTCACTCAGATGATAATTGTCAATAATATTCTCTCATCATCCCTTCACATGTTTTTATAGGCTTTTGGCAACTGTTATGTGTCTTCACCCTGAATATTTCCATCTAATCCACTAGTGCTTTGTAAATAATGTCTTCCTGATCCTTCATTAATGACAAACCATTCACCATATTTTCTCCTAGATCTATCCATTTCCCAAAATCTTTGAGGTACCTTCTATTTATAGTTACACGTATGGCACTGTTTTGACATGATTTTTTCATGTAACTGAAGCTTCCTATCATGTTTCATATTTAATAACCCTTAACTCGTCATGTTTCATATTTAATACTCTTTAACCCACCACATTACTTATTTAATTATCTTTTGTTGAGTACTACATGTTCGTCTATCTTGGCGCAGTCTCTTTTCTCTGTGCAATCTCTTCTCTTTGCATCCTTTATCTGTTCTGCGACCATTTTCCTACTTCTCCTTTTTTGTTAGTTTTTCTTTCATTTTTGTATTTTCTCGCTATTATACACTATAATACAAGTTCTATGGTACACATCATGCATATTTAGGAATAGTGTGTTGGAGCACGACTATCCCTATATAGTTTCAGTCGACTATTGTTCACCAATCCTTCCATCACTTCTCCATCCAACTGTTCCAACTAAACATTGTTGATGATTACAGCTTCGTGAGACATTCTCTAGGACACATACTGAGTGAGTCAGCATGTGAGAGATCCCTTGAGTTGGGTGTGCCCATGAGATGGGTGTGTCGTTCTTCTCTAAGACTGAGAAGGAACGTTGTGTTCCCCTGTGTGGGGTGAGAATTCCCATGAGATGGGTGTGTCATTTGAGATGAAATGATGTTTACCCCTATGAGGGGTGAAGGTGCCCATGTGATGGGTGCATTGTTCTCCTATGTGTAGAGAGTTGAGATGATGTGGTACTCCAGATGATTCTCCTATGAGACTCAGTGATATAGATATCTATTAAGTAGGATGTCCATGTGGTTGAGCATAGGTGGGCGTGCCCCTAGTGGATGAGCACTAGTGGGTGTGTGAAATCCCTTTCTTTCATATGATTCTCCTATGAGACTCAGTGAGATAAATATATATTAAGTAGGACTTCCCTGTGGCTGAGAAAAAGTGGGTGTGCCCCTAGTGGTTGAGCACTAGTGGGTGTGTGAGATCTCTTGCTATATTTTCTAAGAGTAATGTTTACCTATAACCCTAATTGTGATGTAAAGGGTACAGGTCGGCCCCACCATAAAGTGAAAGATAATTAATGTAAAATATAATTAATATTGTAATTATTAATTGTATTTTGAGTTATTGAGGTTGGCCCTATTCTGCCAATAGACACCACTTTTGATGTGTCCAGTCTAGTATAAATAAAGGTGATTTCCCCATTGAGGAAACACACAATTCACATGTAATTTCAGAATTTCAACAAGTATATCTTCTAGGGATAACGTGTGCGCCTCTTTTGGGCACTAGCTTCTTGGTTTTGGAGAGCACCCTTTTGTGTGCTAGGTATATGGTGTGGGAGGTATTTCTCTTCATAATATAGAAAAGGATTGTTGGGTTTTCTTCCCTTGTTGAGAAGGGTTTCCCATGATATTTCTTGTGTTCTTGTGCATGGTATTTCTTCTTGTGATATTGGTTATTGCAACAATTGTGAATGGTGTAGCTGCATTTGTTTATGGTTCAAGTAAATGCTAAAAATGAAATAAACCTCATGCTTGAGCCTAGCATAGTGACAATTCAACATGGTATCAGAGCATAGGTCTTGAAGAAGCCATTACACAAGCTTCAATCAAGTCATCCTCCTCTTTTGCAAAACCATACGACCCTCCTAGGGTTTCCAGAAAATCCATATGACCCTCAGTTTTTGGGTGTTCCAGCACTTAATACTTGGAATTTGGGGATGAAAATTGCATAGGAGTGTACGACCTCCTTCAGTGCACCTCCAACAACCTTCGAATTTCATTTCCGAGTATTTTGAATTTTTGACACTAGGGTTTCACAATTTTCTACAGAAAATTCAGTTCTAGGGTTTATATAGCTCATTGAAGAAGATTTCAATATTACCATTGTTATTCTTACTTTCAAGGATTATTGTTGGCATTCATAAGCCCAATAAAACCTAAGGTTACTAGCCTAGCCCAGCCGTTAGGTTTTCTAGCCTAGTTGGCAAGGGTTTGTGAAGAATCTGAAAATATGAAGAACAAAACCTTGGTGGAAGATAGGGTTGATGGATCAAGAAATTTCAGTTCCTGGAAGTCAAGACTTCAGATCACTCTTGAAGAGGAATATCTATTGTGGAAAATACAAAAAGATTTACCAGAGACAACTACCAATGAAGAGAAGGAAGGAAGAAAGGAATATGACGTCAAGGCAAGGAATATAATCATCTACTCAGTAAGAGATCATCTATTTCCTTGTATTTCCAAACTGAAGACAACTTATGAAATGTATGAAGCATTGAAGAATATGTTTAAGAGTGAAAACACCCTCAGATATCTTACATTGAAGGGCCAGCTTCAAAATATCAAGATGACAAAAGGTGACATCGTTGTTTCCTTCTTTATGAAGATGTCAGAGATCAGAGATCAACTAGGTTCCATTGGAGAAATCATATATGACAGAGAACTTGTTTTGACCACTCACAATAATCTTCCAAAACATTGGGAACCATTTCTTCAAAGTATCAGTGAGAGAGAAAAACTATCTACTTTTGATCATCTGTGGACAGACTGTACCCAAGAATAAATCAGACTTAGAGCTAGAGGAGTGGAAGACTCCCCTCATGATGAAAATCATTCTCTTGCACTTCATACAAAGAAAGGAGGAAGATTTAAAAGAAACTTCAAGAAAACATTCAAAGATGATAAGACTTCATCAGCGTCAGGTTACGATCAGAGAAAATATGTGTCAAAGATCCAGTGCTTTAGATGTGACAAGTATGGACACTTTACGAGAAATTCTCCTACCAAAAAGAAAGGAAGACAATATTCTTCCACTGCTAACATTGATCGAGACCCACCTCAAAAATATGAAGACATGAGAAATGGGGATTACTTCCTCTAACCTTTCTTAGGAAGACCAAATACAAAGAGTGAGCATAATTGTAGACTAGGGTAAGTTGTTCTACTACTTTCCTTATTTTATTTAATCATTAACATGTAGTTGATTTCATTTTGGTAATGAAGGGTAATATCCCTGGTGTGGGAGCCCTCATGACTTGGACCATTATCCCTGGTACGGGAGTCCAATTTTTCTTGATTGATTATTATTCTAGTACAGGAGGCTATTTTGGTTGTTATCCCTATGGGAGGCCATCTTGGTTATTATCCTAGTACAAAGATCATCAAAATACTGTAGAGTCAGTAGAGCACTTATAAGATATGAGATATCTCCAAGTTAGAAAATAGGAAAAGGAATATATATATCCTTTAGACTTTAGAGGGAGTCACTTGACTCAAAGGGAGCCAAAATATTTAAAAGGAAGGAAGAGATAGTAACTTCTTCCCCTCCATTAGTTCATAGGGAGACAACCATTGATCCAGTCGATCCAGTTGATCTAGTTTCTCCAGTTGATATTCCCATATACATTGCAGTAGGCCATAAAAGGCCTATCTAGGATCGACAAACTTTGTAAGAGGTGGAGGGACATGCATCTCCTCAAGGCACATTCCGAGAGAAAAAGAGACCAAAGAGACTTTCAATCTACTTTTCAGCCATGAGTCACATCATTGATTCTGAGCCTTCTTGTCATGGAGAAGTGACAAGTGAAAAGGTATGGAAAGATTCCATGACAGAAGAATATCACTCCATCTTGAAGAATGATGTATGGGATATTGTTCTGTGACCAGAAGGGAAGTCTTTAGTGACTTCCAAGTGGATCTATAAGAGAAAGCATGCAGCTGATGGAAGTGTCGAGAAATACAAAGTGATATTTGTATCCAAAGGATTCTCACAAATAGAGGGAGTTGACTATGATGAGACATTTTCTCTAGTAGACCGATACACTTCCATCCGTACTATCATTGCACTAGCTTCATCCATGGGTTGGAAACTGCATTATATGGATGTAAAGACAACCTTTATCGATGGTGAGATTGAGGAATAAGTTTATATCGAGAAGCTAGAAGAATTTGTGATACACGATGAGAAATCTCATGTGTCCAGGTTGAAGAAATCTCTGTATGGACTAAAGCAAGCACCATGTTCTTGGTACGAGAAAATGGATGGATTCTTGATGAGTTTGGGCTTCAGAAAGAGTGTTGTTGATCCAAACCTATATTATCATATTGTTGGTAACAAGTGCCTAATATTGGTCCTATATGTGGATGACTTATTCCTCACCGGTTCAGAAAGACTTATTGTTGAATGCAAGCAAGCACTGACTCATGAATTCGAGATGAAGTATCTAGGTATGATGCACTACTTCTTGGGACTAGAAGTATGGTAGAGGATTGATGAGATTTTCCTGAGTTAAGGAAAATATACAGTGGAGATATTAAATAAGTTTGGTATGACAGAGTGAAAATCCATGCCTACACCGATGGTGATGGATTTGAAGAAAATGAATGATGCTTCTGCTGATTCAAGCGAGATTGATCCACATTTGTAACAACAACTGATTGGATCATTGATGTATCTAGTTAACACTAGACCTGATATATGTTATGCAGTGAATGTACCTAGTCAGTTCATGAGTCAGTCGAGAAAGACTCATTGGATAACAATGAAGCATGTATTGAGATATCTACGAGGCATAGTTGGATATGGCCTGAGATATGCCTCCAGTGTAGATTTGAGTTTGCAGGGATATGTCGATGCATATTGGGCAGGGAGTGCAGTGGAACAGAAGAGCACATCCGGTTTTTTTTTGACCTTGGGGTCTACCATGGTTTTCTGGTACAGCAAGAAATAGATATTTGTGGCCTTGAGTACCGCAGAAGCAGAGTATATAGTGTTAAGGTTTAAGCTATTATTAGGTTTCTTTTCAATTTACTAGATAACCATAGCCTAGATAGGATCACTGAGAGAAACACAATCACAAGATACATAACATTTATCCTGGGAAACCCTCATGGGGAAGAAAACCCAACAAAAACTTCCTTATTATAGATAGCCAATACAATTCCAAGACAATAAACCAAACACTAGAGAATATCCTCTCCCAAGCAATGCACCTCTCTTTCTTCCTTCTTCTGACAAATGGTAACTGCAACTTCCTTCAATAGTTGTGCACTAGATGAGTGAGTTGAGTAAGTGAATAAATGAGGTGTTGGCTTCCTTTATTTATAAAAACTAGAAAGCACCGAAAGGAGGTGTCTCTTCACTAGCAGGGCCGTATTGTCTTTCTGGGTGGTTAGAACCACTTTAATTTTCCTGGGGGGAAACTTCTTAATTTTCATATTACAATTAGGGTTTGACCAATCCACAAAAGGGGATTTGTTCAATTACAATGCCTGACATAATCAATCCACAAAAGTGGATTGATCTAATGAATAATAAATCAATAATAAATAGAATACTCTTTCCAGTTACAATATTTCAACACTCCCCCTTAACAACAAGGGTATTCTACAACATCATCAGGAGAGAGAGAGAGAGAGAGGGAAACAACATCAACAATGTCTGGAATGTTGACTAGCATATCTATAAATCATCGAAATTTTTTCTCATCATCAATATCATCATTCACTCACTCTTAACAAGAAGGATATTCTTTATCTTTTGACAGGCCGTTGGATGTCATCATCAACTGAACAATATCATCTGGGAAATATCATCAACTGGATAAATCATCAACTAGGTAACAACATCCATTGGGTAACAATGATGCAGGAGCATCTCTCCACGCAGTCAGCCACGTCAGCGCGCACACATTCAAAGGTTGAAGAGAGGCGCAGCTCATTTAAATTTGAAATGAATGTAATTAAATGTCTTAGGCTGGTGAGCCATGGAAGTCGTGCCTTTGTGCAGGCTGTAGATAGGATCAGCCTTAATGCTAGATCGGCTGAGATCTAGATCCAGGTGCTGGACTAGACAACCATTGAATGTAATTAATTAGAGTAGGTGAACCTGGAGGGAAGCGCTCGATGAGCCCCTCAGGTAAAAGATATTTTTCAGATCTCATGTTGAGGGGGGATGGTAGAGTAGAATGGTTGTAGGAGAAGAGCCAGAGAGAGCTCATGAACACCATTGTAAAGATACAGGCATTTTCCATTTTTAATATATACAGAAGCAGTTTTTCCTGCATATCTTATGTGTTATATGGATGTTTGTATGTGTGCTTTTTATATGTTGTGAATGTATGTTTGTTATGCATTCTGCAGGAGTGTGTTTGATTTCAGGTGGTCTTTGAGGCTTCATACCAGGAGGGTGTGACAGAACGTTGCGGGTTCTGAGAGTTGTGCATAGAGTATGCACTTCTGACCACTGCGGGTTCAGACAAAGACGTGTTGAGGCACAGAAGCTGGAATCAACAACTCAGAGGAGGAAGAACTCAAGGTTGTTGAATACCTTGGAGGCAAGGTTGTGTAGCTGAGACATAGTTGCAGATAGAACTTTGTTGTAAGTTCTGTAGAGCTCTGCCAGGAGGGCATTGAGCAAGTGAAAAGGGTGCACAGAGGGAACCCAGAACTATTGAACGTTCTGTGGAGGAGATACTCTTCCAGGATGACATTGAGTCAGTTTGCAGGCAAGCACAGAAGAGGAAAGAACTCTTTGAGTTCTTTGTTCCGAAGGGAGAGTCCTCTGAAGGATCTCCACTGGGTTGTTGAATACCCAGAAGTACTCAGGAAGAGGCTTGAGCAGCAGGAGAGCTAGGAAGGTATTTTTATTCTCCATCTGAAGGAGAAGAAGGACAAAATCCCCCAAGGGGTCTGAGTGTCGCGGAAGCTCAGAAGAGATAGTACACTGTGTGCATGAGGAGACTCTGCAAGGAGCACAAGAGTCGATAGAATCCTTTGAGGGTTTGAAAAGAGAAGCAAAGATCAGGAGGAACAACATTCTTATACGCGCAGGAAGCCCGGGAGGAGAGACATCGGCCATTGGACCAGCCGATAGAATCTGGACCATTGGTTTTCGCATCCAGGGAGCAGCCAGAGGAGTGCACAGGAGGAAGGATGGATCTGAGCCGTCATATCTAGAGCGTAATACCCGACAGCCATCGGATCTGCAGAAGTTGCGAGGAAGTTAATCCCTCGTAGATAGGAGGAGAGAAGTCCCGACACGAGGAGTTACCATCGGGATATCGGACCATGAGAACGGTGTGGGGCCACAGGAGTCGGCAAGTAGACAGGTGGCACATCGCATCTCGGGATTTTGTGAGTAGAAGGGTTGAGAGCTTGGCATCAAGAGTCATGAGACGCGAGGTCGCGAAACGGCGAAGTGACGAGGAAATCTGGATCGTCCATTTGAGAGGACGCGTGGTGGAGATCAGGCGCCATCGGCATTTGGCACATCGGGAAAATCCAAGTGAAAACCCTGATATAATCGGAGCCGTCCATCTGAGGAGGACAGGTGGCAGAGATCGGTGATCTCGTGAACTCGGGAGTTCGCAGGTTGAAAACCCAAGTATTGGGTAATCCAAGTCGCGAAGTGGCGAAGCAGCGAGAGGACAGGAGTCGTCCATCTGAAGAGGACAGGTGGCAGAGGTCGGTGATCTCATGAACTCGGGAGTTCGTAGGTTGAAAACCCAAGTATTGGGTACTCCAAGTCACGAAGTGGTGAAGTGGCGAGAGGACAGGAGTCGTCCATCTGAAGAGGACAGGTGGCAGATATTGAAGATCTCGCGAACTCGGGAGTTCGCATGGTGAACGCCCAAGTATTTGGTGTTAAAAGTTGCGAGACGCGAGGTCGCGAAGCAGCGAAGTGGCGAGAGGCTGTGAGTCATCCATCTGAAGAGGACAGGTGGAAGAGATCGAGAGATCTCACAAACTCGGGAGTTCGCAGGGTGAGAACCCAAGTATTGGGTATTCAAAGTTACGAGGACGCGAGAAGTGAGAAGGTGATAACCGTTGGATCCGGATCGTAGGAGGACCGTTGGATCCGCACGTGGGACCGTGTATTAGAGCCTCGCAAGAAAAGCCCTGAGAGTTTGGCTACGGGGATCGCGATATTGTGAGAGGCGATATCCTGACAGCTGGAGGCAGAGTGGGACATAGCGGAGCGCGAGTGGAACACAGGTGGCACAAAGTCCTCGGGATCTCGCCGTGAGAAGTCCCGAAGTATTGGCGTTAGGATTCACGAGTTGCGAAGTGTCGAGTGGCGAGGATCGTGTGGTCGCGTGGCAGAGCATAAGGTGGGACCCACGTGGTCGACGGGTGGAAACATGTTGCCTGGAGATAGAAGTCAACATTCCGTCGAATTCTCGCATCTCAGGGATTCGCGGAATAGGAGGGCGAAAGTTCGACAGTTCAACCTGCGAGGTTGCGAGTAGCGAAATCCCTCAGGGAAAAGTCAGCGAGTTGACTAACCATCGGGTCTCGGGGATCCGAGAACCCAGTGTTCAACCTTTGAACTCGCGAAATCATGAGTTCTGATTCCCCGATAAAACAAGGAAGGGGGATCGCGGGAGAGAACTGTGGGAGCATATTTCCCGATAGGGAAATAGAAGAACCTTGGAGTTCTTCAGGCTGAGAAGAAGAAGATCCTGTGAGAGCGGACGTGCCCGCATGGTTATCACGCCCACTGCGTCAAACAACATCAACTGGATAACAGCAGGCATCAATATAATCCACTTGGTCATCTGGCATCACGATCACTAACTAGTTCTCCATGAATCCATATTTAAAGAAGTTTTGTTCTCTTTATCTTCATGCAGAAGATATTATTTATTTCTTCCATATTCACATAGAAGATACTCTTTATTATATTCAAACAGAAGATATCTTATCTTCACATAGAAGATATCTTATCTTCACACAGAAGATGTCTTATCTTCACACAGAAGATATTTTATGAGTTTTCCCATTCCTTTTATGTTCTCCCTTCTCTTGTAGTCATCTATCACACCCATCCAATGGGTGTTAGGACCACACAATGTACCTTTTTGCCTATACCTTTTGCCACCATTATACTCTTGATCACCTACATTTAGACCCATACTATCACTTTATCTGATCATCTCAAAGGTATACAACGTCCCTTCTCATTACTATACGTTTAATCTGTTTTGCATGATATTTTACATCACTCTCATACTTAACTATTGATTAGAAATGCATAAGTGTCCATAACCGTAGATTAGCATTTGAGGCTTGTTGCTGAAACACAGAACTGTCCAAGGTTGTTGTCGCTGAACTAATGCTGAAACACGGAGCTGCTACACAGTCCGAGGTCGCATATGCTGAAACACGGAGTTGCTACACAGTTCGAGGATGCAGATGCCGAAACACGGAGCTGCTACACAGTTCAAGGATGCAGATGCTGAAACACGGAGTCGTTACACAGTTCAGAATTGCAGATGCTGAAACACAGAGGAAACCGCTAGAACCGACGATGTTGAAACACAACCACCACAGTCAGCGGTCAACGCAGTCAAAAGAGCAATTCACATGGCTGAAATAGCCCGCGAATTGATATGCTGAAACAGCATCAGCAACGATGAGAAGAAGCTGTTACACCACCTGTAACAGCAATACCTCATTCAGTTCCTGTAATAGCATTTGGTTGCGTGAGAATAGGACATCCTATGCTGCTTTAGAAAGAAGATCCGATTTAGGATAGGATTCAGATATGCATTGTAATGATTGTATCGAAGGAATTTCCTCTTTAAATCAGAGGAAATCACCATTCGAGGTATCCAAGTTTTAGATGCATTGAAGCAACTCCAGAGAAGCGGGACGTATTTTATTCTTTCAATTTGTAATGTGATATTTCGACAGATGAATATAAGACTGCTTTGAGTATCCTTCTCTAGCTTTTCGTTCAGGGGAATCTTGTGAGAAGGGAGGGCCCACCTTCTTCACAAGATTCACCCATTAGTTAGAAGTGTGTTAGTATAATTTATGTTCATGCTTTGTTTAATTGTCGTTTGCTGAAACACTGTTTTTAATGGATTCCGCTTTGTTGAAACACTACTGACTCTATCTTAGTTTAATTGAATGGAATTTGTAATTCTTTTTATCATCAATCTTGTGTGATGATTTTATGAGGCTAGCAGAGAATTGGTGAAAGGTTCATGCTCAGACAGAAAGGGATTAGAATATCATACCCTCTGTAGAATTCAGTTACTGCTGCAAGTGTGCTAGCCAGAGATTTGGTTAAAGGGTTCCTGCTCAGACAGGAAGGAATCATGACACCTTGTCTTCTGTAGATTTCATTTACTGCTGCAAGTGTGATAGCCAGAGATTTGGTTAAAGGGTTCCACTCAGACAGAAAGGAATCATAACACCTTATCTTCTGTAGATTTCATTTATTGTTGCAAGTGTGTTAGCCAGAGATTTGGTTAAATGGTTCCTACTCAGACAGGAAGTAATCACAACACCTTGTCTTCTGTAGATTTCATTTACTGCTGCAAGTGTGCTAGCCAGAGATTTGGTTAAAGGGTTCCTACTCAGACAGGAAGGAATTACGACACCTTGTCTTCTGTAAATTTCATTTACCCCTGCAAGTGTGTGTTAGCCAGAAACTAGGTTAGGGATTCCTGCTCAGAAAGGAAGGGATCAGACTGCCCTGTTCTTTGTAAACCTCGATCTCACAAGTGTGCTAAAACAGAAATAAGGCTCAAGGCTCCTGCTTAGAAAGAAAGGAACTAGGTGGCTTTGTTCTCTGTTAGATAGAGTTAATTGTTTTCTGCATTATTGTTTTCATGAAAGGGTGTTAGTACTGAGTCTCTATTTGAGAGTAAGGGTCATGTTCTCTGATTGCAGAATAGTTATTCTTTCCCATTGCAGTATTATTTGAATGTAATCCAGGATTCTTAGATTGAACCTTAAAGAATTGCAATAGGGGAATTACTTTCCTGTGATTTAATCCAAAGTTTCAGTTCATTTAAGCAAGCATAATTAGTATAAATTTCTTTACTACAACACTAAGTTGCTTTTGGGATTGAGCATATACAGTGCGTGGCTATATTTGAAATAAAAGACTTCCCTGGGTTGATAATTTATGTATCACTCGATTGTTTAAATCAATTAAGCAATTATAGTGACCAACATTTTGGCGCCGTTGCCGGGAAGATAGTTATAGATTTCAAAATCACTTGTGATTTATTTTCTTTAGATAAAAAGAATGCATGAAAGACCCCAAAGACACTAACCCTACAGGTGGCAAGGGAAAAGGAAAAGGAGGAAGAAAGACTTTCATTGACGATATTACATCCAAGTCTGAATCTGCTGCCCAACGACCAAATCTT
>ML810629.1:0-30302 GCA_009831015.1 Picea engelmannii | reverse complement strand
TTTTTGTTTCACAGGTTTCTATTATCAAACATTTGATATGGATCTAATCATGGCTTGATTTTATTATCCAAATACGTTCAAGATGATTGATCCAAAAATAATATTGGATTGCTATAAATAATTTTATGGGCAACAACAGATAAAATTTGGAAAGGCGTCAAGATCAGACAGACGATTTTTCAGGAATGATTGTAGCCAAACCGTAAGGAATTTGAAGAAAAGGTTGAAAACCCATAACCCAAATGGACCCGTTTACCTTCCTCGAAGAGATCTTCCAAGACAAATTCCTGATTTGAGAGATGTTTGTGTCTCTTTATGAGGCAAATTTCAAGTGGAAAAAATTAATAGTGACACCTAGACTGTTCATTCATTGTATAAATATATGAGAAAGATCAGAGCCATGGGGATCCAAGAAAAGGAGAGGAGGATTTTAATCCTTTCTCTTTTGTATATTATTTATTTTGTAAATTTTTCTTCTTTTCAAATGGAGTAATGGATGGTTGGAATCTTTGGGAGAATGGACGAGTATTTTCAAAGAAGAATATGGAATTTCAGGTTGCTTAATGGCTTTTGTACTGTGAGTAAAATGGTTTTATTTTCATTATAATATCTTCATATTCTTTGAATAATTTATTATGCATTGATTTAAATTAGTTTTAGTCTATTTTATCAATACATGGTTAATTGCTATCATTTATGTATTAATTTTTTCAATCTTTAAGAGTCTATTATCTTAAAAATTCTTCCAGGACTACAATATGGACATGTGATTTTAAGAAAGAATATGGGAAAGAAATTCATATTTGGCTTTAGACCTATGTGATGATTATTCTATTTCGTTCTTTCATTACTGTTGTATTATGAGAATGTTATTATGATTGATTTTAGCTTTAACTTGTCACCATATGGTTTTTCATACTGTTAAATGTTATATGTTGTCCATAATTTCTTATTCCATTTTTTAGGTGTGATCAATCAATCATTTGATTATTATGAAATTTATTTATAATGTTAAATGATGGATAATATCAATACTCAGAATTGAGTTTTCTTTCGTTCTTAAACATTGATTATCTTAAGATCACATGATTTTTTATTAGTTGTCTTCCTGTTGTTATTAATTTACTCCAATATAAAATACTTATTTGAATGTATTCTGGAAGTGCTAGTATTGTTCTATTACAATTTTCCCTTAGCAACAGTACAGGCAAGAGCTCATACACCACAAAAAGATAATACCAGTTTCATTGATCAGCTACAGGTTATTATGTGTGTTATTTAGTTAAGTTGTTTATGAATGAAACAATGATTACATTAATTAGCTTTGATTATTTTTGTGTCACTGTTTCAATCATATTCATTTATTATTTATTTGTTTAATATCTTTAAAAAAAATCCAAAAAGAAGTGTTGTTCATATTTGATTCAGAAACTTTATCAAACAATCATTTTCGCAAGATTTCATGCAAATCTTGTAAACTGTATATAAACTGTTCATAATCATTTGTATATTCACACTCTTAGATAAATATTTGTAATTATTGTGTCGATTGTTAGAATCTTTTCTTTAGTTAGGGTATTTTTAATTTCTATCTTTAGGACCCTAGTTGGCTAACGGAGACATTAAACCCGTCAGAATAGGTTACACCAAATGGCTTGGGTTATTTAGAAAACCCCGGACCAGATCTATTCTTCCAGTTGATGGCATGTCAAATTTTCCCGTCAACAAGATCCTACCATTATTCATTGTGATAAACGAAGTTGTGTGAAGCTCTCTCAGAACCCTATTTTTCATGATTTACCGAAACACATTGAGATAAAATATCATTATATAAAATACATGGTGAAGAGGAAATAAGTACACGTACAGTACCTTCCTACACATGAGCATATTGCAGATATCTTCACCAAACCGCTTTCCAAGACGATGTTCGAGTACTTATGTGAGAGACTTGGCCTGGTGGAGAATTCCTCATTAGCTGAGAGGGAGTTTTGATTATTACATCTTCGTGAGACATCCTCCAGAACACAGACTGGGTGAGTCGTCCTATGAGAGAGCCAATGGGTTGGGTATTTCCATGAGATGGGTGTGTTATTCCTCTCTGAGGTTGATATGGAATGTTGTGTGCCCCTGTGTGGGGTGATAATTCCCATGATATGGGTGTGTCATTTGAGATGAAACGATGTGTACCCCTGTGAGGGGTGAAGGTGTATCATTATCCTCTATGTAGAGAGTTGAGATGATGTGTTACTCCAGATGATTCTCCCATGAGACTCAGTGAGATAGAGATCTGTTGAGTAGGACATCCATCTGGCTGAGAATAGGTGGGCGTGCCCCTAGTGGCTGAGTACTAGTGGGTTTGTAATATCCCTTGCTTCTAGATGATTCTCCTGTGAGACTCAGTGAGATAGAGATCCGTTGAGTAGGATGTCCCTATGGCTGAGCACAGGTGGACATGCCCCTAGTGGATGAGCACTAGTTGGTGTGTGAGATCACTTGCTATATTGTCTACAAGTAAGATTTACCTGTAACCCTAATTTTGATGTAAAGGGTATAGGTTGACCCCACCATAAAATAAAAGATAATTAATATTCTAATTATTAATTATATTATGATTTATTGAGGTCAGCCCTGTTGTTCATGTTGGATTACTAAGAGGGGGGTTGAATCAATAATAGTGCAATAATCTTTTTTAACCACAAAATGCAAGCGATATATCAATGTAGCATTATTATCCAATATTTGCAAAGTAAATAAACAATGAACAAATGAGCAATCATACACATACACAGTACACCAATGTTTTTACGTGGAAACCCAAAGTGGGAGAAAACCATTGAATACTTTGGGTTATATGTCTTTAAGAATTATACTCATTGGAAGCACCAACTTCCTTTTTTTTCCAGCTACAACGAGAAGGAGGATCTAACCCCCTAGTTTCTTAGGCTACAACCTGAAGGAAGCTCCAACTCCCCAATTCTTTGGCTACAACCAGAATTAGGCTACAACCCCCTATTTTCTCATGATACAACCTAAGGTAAAATCCAACTCCCCAATTTTATGGCTACAACCAGAAGAAGGCTACAACCCCCTATGTTCTCCAGCTACAACTGGAAGGTGGCTAGAACCACATGTCCTTTCCCTGTCCAACCTCCCTGAAATATAAGTAGAATGATGGAACCACTGTCACATTATTACTGTGATTTATACTACTGTAAACCTATACCAATCAACCTGCACCAAACAACATGTAACAACCTATATCAATTACATGTGCCAACATGTACCATACCTCAACCTGTACCATAAATAAATGCATCAACCATGCACCAAAACTATACAAATAACCTGTCACAATAAATTGTCCAAACAACCTGTCTCATCAATCTTATCAACCAAATCAGATCTACTCACCAAGATCAATCACCAAGACAACTCTCAACCATATGCACAATATCACCAAGATGTGCATCAACCAAGCATAACACAAAAACTCATAATCATCACCAAGATCAATATGTGCTTCTAAAAATATACCAAGACAAGTATGCTACATTATCCATAAACCATGTGTCAACAATACTACTAACAAGTGCCTCCAACCATGTACCAAGTATGTACCAATCATGCATCGACTAGTCATCAACTATGACTCATCAAGATGTACCAATATCATCAACTATACACCTCATGTATGTGCCAACTCATCAACTACTTGTATCAACCATGTACCCAACATGTACCTCAATAAACCATTACATCAAACCATGTGCCACAACCTCACTGTTATACAACCTCTATCTGTAAAATACCTCAACCAAAGGCCTTCATCAATTTTATCATCCAAATATCATTTGTAACCCTGTAACAGACCTAGTTTATATGATCACATACCTCCAAACCTTCCTTAATCTTAACAACAATAGACTAGACTTTTCATCAAACTTTACTTTAGTCCCACATGACTAATTTTAGATTAGTCAACAACCCTAACTTGCAATAATCATAACTATGTACCTGTAATGAATAAATATATAAAAATGGTACACAATATTATTCAATTTCTTTTGTGCAATTTCTCCATATTTCACTACTTGGAACCTCTCGGAAAAAGGAGTTATAGAAAAAATGGCATACCTTGTTGAATTTCGGCTTATTCTAGAGAGTGAACTTGTAGAGCGTGCTCGCACAGAATATTTGTTGAATGGATATGAAAATGGCACACATAATAATACAGACTGTATTATAACCAATACATTTTGTATTACTAAATTTGGATCTGTTATGAAGAAGTTATGACATTTTTACCCAAAACACTCATTTTAGACTAGTTTCAGGACTAGCCACTGACCCTATTTTCCACAGAGTGTAACTCCAAAAATACAACAACCCACAAGCTAAAAAATTTATCACAACTACTTGGGTATGTTTCCTTAACGGCCTCCCAATTTCACGGTCTGGATAATTCTATAAAAAAAATTATTGTGAAAATGGTGAGATGACCTGTAAATAACATACTTTAGAAAGCATCATCAAAAGAATTTATCCTCCCATGAATTTCGGCCTTCTTTACTTCACCTTCCCTCTGAAATTCGGCTTAGATATCATTTGGTTACCTCAGTCACTTGTATATTTTCAATATTCTCAAGTATGATTATAAATGAGAGACTCTTTCCTCTTATTTATACTTTCATGTAGCTTCCTCAAGGGGTTACCTTCTAACCATCTTAACCCACTTTCCTTATTTTAGGTCTAACCCACTTCTAACCATTTGTCCACTTAGTAATTTATCCATTAACTTTATTATTTAAATAATTTATTTTGTATCCAATTTGACTTATATTACACTCATCACTTCACTTTATTATTTAAATTACCTTCTAACCATCTTAACCCACCTTCCTTATTTTAGGGCTAACCCACTTCTAACCACTTGTCCACTTAGTAATTTCTCCATTAACTTTATAATTTAAATAATTTATTTTGTATCCACTCTGACTTATAGTACACTCATCACTTCACTTTATTATTTAAATAATTTATTATTTTCAACCACTTTGACTACTTTGACCTTTTGGGGCTTCTAGATGACTCATGAGGGTTCTCCAACTTCACATGGCCATAACTCTCTAACCGTGAGGAGTTATGTGATGTTCCACATACCAAAAAAAATGGAATGACATGTACTATCCATATAGAATATTATTACCTTCAAATATATTAAAACTCATACCATTATACATCAAACAAACTTGGGTACATTACCCAAGCCTTTGTGCTACTAGAATTTACTACCAGACTTTCTTCAAGGATTGACATCAATGACAACCAACCCAAATAATCAACAATTTCTTCCTTTGGCATTGATGGCAACACTCTGATGCAATACTGATGTCATATCACTCATGCTTCCCCTGTGACCATCGCTCCCCTTGGAACCATGCCTTTATTCTCTTTATCCAAACATTTACCCTTACATCTGATAAATCTCTCCCCCTTTTTCATCAATGGCAAATGTATCTTTCCATCCAGGGATGCTCCCCCTAACTGAATTGTCCTTGGGGATACCCCCCCCTGACTGAACTCTTCCTGAAATTGATCCCCCAACCTAAATTGTCCTCTTTATGGTGCTTCCTCGTGTAAATATAAGACATATAAAATAAGCATTCAAAATCATTCATTTTGGAGTAGAAATTACTCTGAGTCTCTAGAGAAAATACTCAAAGTCTTCCCTTGGAAGCAATTTTGTAAAGATGTTTGCCACTTGTTCTTTTGTGCCCACATATTCAACTCTGATGTTCTTCTCTACAACCTATTCCCGTAGAAAGTGATACTTTATTGTAATGTGCTTTGTCTTGGAGTGCATCACTGGGTTCTTTGAGATACTGATGGCACTTGTATTACAACAATAGATTGGAATGGGCTCATCATACTCAACCTGTATATCCAAGTAGAACGTTTCTCCACTATTGCTTCGTCGGTCATCAATGCAACCTACCCAATTTGCATCTATGTAGCTAATAAGTGATAGATCCTTTCCTTTTGGATACCATAATCCAAACTCTTATGTTCCTTTGAGATATTATTTGAAAATCCTCTTCACTGCTAATACATGTGATTCCTTTGGTGTTTCTTGAAATCGTGTCACATTTCCAACTGTCTGCATTACATATGGTCCAGATGATGTCACATATAGTAAGCTACCAATCATTGACCTTTATTTCCTTTGGTTTTTAGACTTTTAATCATCATATTTTCTCAACTTGCAACTGGTTTGCATAGGAGTGGTAACGGGTTTGCAATCTTCCATTCTGAACGTCTTTATCATTTCTCTGATATACTTATTTTGAGAAATAAAAATACCTTGGTTGCTTTGACGTATCTGAAGACCCAGAAAGAAGGATATTTCTCCAAGTAATGACATTTCAAATTCATTCTACATATCCTTTGCAAATTTCTAGCTTAACCTGTCATCAATACTTCCAAAAATAATATCATCAATATAAACTTCAATTAATAAAATACCATCTTGAGTTACCTTGATGTAGAGGTTGTTGTATGCACTTCATTTTTTGAACCCTGCCTATTGTAGATATTTATCCAATCTAGAGTACCATGCTCTAGGAATCAGTTGTTCAATGTAGACTTCTTCTTCAAGTTCCCCATTTAGAAAAGTTGATTTCACATCCATATCTGTCCATACTATTCAAGAATCTGCTACACAATTGTCCATAATTTTGACTCATATGTCACTGTACTATCATGAAGTAATACTACAACTGATTAATCTATCATATTGTACTTCTTATAATTGAATGCAATGAATTTGTCTACTCAAATTATGCAAGTTGCTCGAAGGATGGTTCTCTGGTATGTCTTAGCTATGGCATAGACTCCCCTTGTCTATTATTCATATTATCTGGGAGTTTCTAAGTCGGATGGCTCAGAAAAAATCCTTCTCTAAAGTGTATTCATTATCATCTTCATTAGTAAATTCATCATCTCTATGAGCTCTGACTTCTTTCTTTCTGTCTGTGGATTCATATTTCACTACAATGCCTGAAAGTACAATCTCTTGAACTTGTTCCTTATTTACTTGTCCTTCTTTTCTTTCAGTTATTTTCCAAACCTTTATGTATCTAACATCTTTCTTTTTCTCTATAGAATTTTTTTCATCTCATTTTATTGCCAATCTTGCGATCTTTGGGACCTGGTCTTTGTTCACCTGTTCTTCGTGTCTTCTTATCCATACTTTCTTATATTTGATATCAATGTTATATTTCATGGAAGTATTGATCATGCTTCTACAATCACTAGCTATGTTTCCATAGTTATGACATTTGTAACATTCAATGTTATGTGGGGACACATAGGCATTTCTTCCTTGAACATTTTTTTATAATCCTTGCAATCTGCAACCTTATGTCCAAAATTAGTACAATAAAAACAATGAACATAAAAGACATTTGCATACCTAGGAGTGAATGATCTTCTTTGTGGTGTAGTCCTTCTGAAATTCTACCTTGACTGATCATGATCATGATTGAATATTCTTTGTGGCTTGAACATGGATGGTCTTCTTGAAGATGTATATTCAATAGTTTTCTTAGATTTTGGTTGACCATGATTCCTTCCTTTGAGTACTTCTGCATAACTCTTTTTATTTTCTTCATTCTTCTTTTCTAGCAACCTAGAGTGATTCTCTTCATTCTCTTTAACTGATGTGGATATTTCTGTCTCTTCAACGTTCTTGTTGAGCTTGACAATTTTACTTCTCAATGTGAAAACTTCTTTTTCAATCTTCTCAACCTCTTCTTCTTTCTTCATTATCTGAGACTTCATGAATTCTTTTGTTCTTTTCGCTTCTTCAAGATGGATTTTTTATGTGATTATTTGTTCTTCAAGTCCTTTCTCTTCTTGACCAAACTCTGCCTCAAGTTGGTTTAGATCGTTATTTCTTTCCTTAAGGTGATATGTCAATATCTTCACTCTCATTTCCACTTCTTCCTTCTGTGCTACTATGTTGGCTTCCAAATACTTCTTTTGATATTCAAGATTTTATTCGATCTTTCTAGCTTCTTCTAGTTGAGTTCTTAAGTTCTCAATGACCTGTTGGGATTCTTCAAAAATGTAAACACTTTCCTTTTGTTTCATCGACTTTTTCTTGAGTGACTTGTTTTCTTCTCTTTCTTTTCTTAGTTCATCTAAAGCAATAATCAATTCTTCTTCATAATTGTCTTCCTTTTCAATTAGTTTTTCTGTCTCATTTCCTTCATGGCATTCTATTTCAATATGTTCACATTTTTCACAATTAAATAAAAACATCATACCTCTTTTGATTATGTACTTTTCATCTTCTGAATCCATTTGACATGGTGAACATATTTCTTCTTGATTTATACCTGCATCTTCTTTGGAATTTTTTGAATATGCGATGGGTGAAGAATATATGTCATGTAACTTATATGAAAGTTATTTGGTTGATGAACATTTACCAACCTTTTCTCTTACCAGATTAGGTAATCCTTCCCAGATGAAATCCATTGCTATTATGTTATTCTTCTTCAATTCCTTCTTGGTTGTAGTCTTTGCCCTTTTTGAACTATCATATCCTGTAATGATTGATAGCCAAATATAATACCCTTGTTCCTATAAAAATACTTCCATCCTTCCACTCCATAACTCATACTTTAAACCATTATGACCATTAAATAGTGGTACTCCATTCCTAGAATAATCCATGATCTCCTTCCAGTGGTTAAACTGTTTCCTGAATGAACCGGCACTGATTCCAATTGTTAGATTATTGAGAGGGGGGGTGAATCAGTAATAGAGCAATAATATTTTTAACCACAAAATGCAAGTGTTATATAAATGTAGCATTATCATCCAATAGTTGCAGAGTAAATAAACAATGAACAGATTAGAAATCATACACATACATTCGTACATGAGTGTTTTTACATGGAAACCCAAAGTGGGAGAAAACCACAAAATGTTTTTTCTTATATGTCTTTAAGAATTAAATTCATTGGAAGCACCAACTTTCTTTGTTTTCCATCTGCAACTGGAAGGAGGATCCAACCCCCTAGTGTATCGGGCTACAACCTGAAGGAATCTCCAACTCCCCAATTCTCTATATACAACCAGAAGGAGGCTATAACCCCCTAGTTTCTCAAGCAACAACCTAAGGGAAGCTCCAACTCCCCAATTCTCTGGCTACAACCAGAAGGAGGCTATAACCCCCTAGTTTCTCAAGCTACAACCTAAGGGAAGCTCCAACTCCCCAATTCTCTGGCTACAACCAAAAGAAGGCTACAACCCCCTATGTTCTACGGCTACAACCAGAAGGTGGCTACAACCACATGTCCTTTCCCCATCCAACCTCCCTGAAATATAAGTAGAATGATGGAACCATTGTCATACTATTACTGTGATATATACTGTTGTAAACATGTACCAATCAACTTGCACCAAACAACTTGTGCCAATAACCTGTGCCAACATGTACCATAAACAAATGCACCAACCATGCAACAAACCTTTACAAACAACCTATCACAATAACATGTCCAAACAACCTATCACAACAACATGTCTCATCAATCTTATCAACCAAACCATATCTACTCACCAAGATCAATCACCAAGACAACTCTCAACCATATACACAATATCACCAAGATGTGCATCAACCAAGCATAACACAACAAATCATAATCATCACCAAGATAAATATGTGCTTCTAATAATATACCAAGACAAGTATGTTACATCATCCATAAACCATGTGTCAACAATACTACTAGCAAGTGCCTCCAACCATGTACCAAGTATGTACCAATCATGCATCAACTACTCATCAACTATGACTCATCAAGATGTACCAATATCATCAACTATACACCTCATGTATGTGCTAACTCATCAACTACTTGTCTCAACCATGTACCCAACATGTACCTCAATAAACCATTACATCAAACCATGTGTCACAACCTCACTGTTATACAACCTCTATCTGTAACATACCTCAACCAAAATTCCCTCATCAATTGTATCATCCAAATATGATTTGTAACCCTGTAACAAACCTGGTGTATATGATCACATACCTGCAAACCTTCCTTAACTTTAACAACAAGAGACTATCATTTTCATCAAACTTTATTTTAGTCTCACATGACTAATTTTGGATTAGTCAACAAACCTAACTTGCAATAATAATAAATATGTACTTGTATTGAATAAAGATACAAAAATGGTACACAATATTCTTCAGTGTCTTTTATGCAATTCCTCTAGATTTCACTACTTGGAACCTGGCATACCTTCTTGAATTCTGGCTTATTCTAGAGATCGAACTTGTAGAGCATGCCCCACGTGGAATATTTGTTGTGTGGATCTGAAAATGGTACATAGAATACTAAATATTGTACTGTAACCAATACATTTTCTCTTACTGAATTTGGATCTGTTATGAAGAAGTTATGACGTTTTTACCCGAAACACATGTTTTAGACTAGTTTCAGGACTAGCCACAAACTTTATTTTCCATGGAGTGTAACTCCAAAAATACAATGACCCACAAGCTAAAAAAATTATCACAGCTACTTGGATATGTTTCTTAAACTTCCTCCCAATTTCACGATCTGAACCATTCTATAGAAAAAATTATTGTGAAAATGGTGAGATGACCTGTAAATAACATACCTTCAAAAGCATCATCAAAAGAATTTATCCTCCCTTGAATTTCAGCCTTCTTTACTTCACCTTCCCTCTGGAATTTGGCTTAGATATCCTTTGGTTACCTTGGTCACTTGTAGATATTCAATATTCTCAAGTGTGATTAAAAATGAGAGACCCTTGCCTCTTATTTATACTTTCATGTAGCTTCCTCAAGGGGATACCTTATAACCATCTTATCCCACTTTCCTTATTTTAGGGCTAATCCACTTCTAACCACTTGTCCACTTAGTAATTTATCGATTAAATTTATTATTTAAATAATTTATATTGTATCCACTTTGTCTTATAGTACACTCATCACTTCACTTTATTATTTAAATTACCTTCTAACCATCTTAACTCACTTTCCTTATTTTAGAGCTAACCCACTTCTAACCACTTGTCCACTTAGTAATTTTTCCATTAACTTTATTATTTAAATAATTTCTTTTGTATCCAATTTGAATTATAGTACACTCATCACTTCACTTTATTATTTAAATAATTTCTTCTTTGCAACCACTTTGACTACTTTGACCTTTTGGGGCTTCTAGATGACTCATGAGGGTTCTTGAACTTCACATGGCCATAATTCTCTAACTGTGAGGAGTTATGTGACGTTCCACATACCACCAAAAATGGCATGACATGTAATATCCATCTAGAATAGTATTACCTTAAAATATATTAAAACTCATACCATTATACATCAAACAAACTTGGGTCCATTACCTAAACCTTTGTGCTACCGAAATTCACTACCAGACTTTCTTCAATGCTTGACATAAATGAAAACCAACCCAAATAATCGATAGTGCCAATAGACACTACTTTTTATGTGTCCATTCTAGTATAAATAAAGGTGATTTCCCCATTGAGGAAACACACAACTCACATGTGATTTTGGAATTTCAACAAGTACATCTTCTAGGGCTGAAGTGCGCACCTCTCTTGGGCACTAGATTCTTAGTTTTGGAGAGCAACCTTTTGTGTGCTAGGTCTATGGTGTGGAAGGTATTTCTCCTGAGAATATATCAAAGGATTGTAGGTTTTTCTTCCCTTATTGAGAAGGATTTCCTAGGATATTTCTTGTGTTCTTATGCATGGTATTTCTTCTTGTGATCTTATTTATTGCAACAATTGTGAATGGTGTAGCTACATTTGTTTATGGTTCAAGTAAATGTTAAAAATTAAATAAACATAATTCTTGAGCCTAGCATAGTGAAAATTCAAAAAACATCACCTGCTTCTGTTACATATCTAATCATGTATGGCCCTAGCCAATGTGTCTTGAACTTCTTGGGGTACTGTAGGAGCTTACTGTCATAGATCAGTACTAGATCTCATGTCTTAAACTTCTTTTACTTAATGTGTCTTTCATTCCAAGATTTTTCGTGTGCCTTCTGTACCTACTGATGGAATCCTATAACAAATTTGTCTTCCTCTAGTGCCAGTAATTGTGATAACCTATCTTCTATTGCACCAAAATATTTTAATGTGGTCATTGCAGCAATGCGCAGGATTTGTACAATGAATTCCATGGGAATGACTACTTCTTGTCCATATACTAACTTAAATGGTGTCTAACATGTTATCTTCTTGCATGTATTCTTGTAATCCCATAATACCACCGATATTATTAAATCCCAATCATCCCTTCCTACGTCGCATATTTTCATTAATGTGTTCTCTAATATTTTGTTGAAAGCTTCCATTGTCTCGTTTTATTGAGGGTGATAAGGCATATTATTATGGTGGTGAATCTGGAACTCTTTTGTCAATGATGCAATAGTCTTGTTCAAAAAGTGAGTCCCCTGATCGCTCATAATTATACATGGACACATGAACGTTGTGACCACATTTTCAAATAAAAAGTGCTTCATTGTTTCTACACTGCAATTTGCGACTAATTTTGCTTCTTCCCATCTCGTCAGATAGTTTGTCGCAGTGATTATGTACCTATCTCTTGATCATCTTGCAGGTGTATTAATCGGTCCAATGAAGTATATTTCCCATTTATCAAATTCCTACAATGTGACTTGTGGATTAAAGGGAATTTCATCCCTCCTAGATGGTCTTCCTATTTGCTGGAAAATGTTACAACTCTTACAATACTCCTTGGAATCTTTGTGTAACATGGGCCACCACATCCCTGCATGCAAGATCTTTTGGGTTGTCTCCTTGCCTTCATAATTACCTCATGTTATTTCATCATGTGCTTATGCTAGTATCATGGGTATCTCATGTTCAGTGACACAACATCGTAAGATTCCATCTATGCCTAGATTATAAAGGTTCCCTACAATAAACTGGTAATATGCTTCTTTAACCACTATTTGTTTCTTCAGTGTCATTTTTATGTCTGATGGAGCCATTCCAGTGCTAAAACATTCAACAATATCTGTGAAATAGTCATCCACCATATGTATTGAGAATAACTACGCATTAGGTAAACTATCGTCTAAAATCCCCATGTCTTCCTTTTTCATTATCCATGATAGATAATCCAGTCCTTCATTGATTTTTACTAGCTTCATGATGACCTCAAAATCATACTCCTGGAACAACAAAAACCAGCTACAGATTCTCCCCCCCCCAACACTGGCTTGTTCATAAGAGACCTTAGTGCGAAATGGTTTGTATATAGCTTGAAATGTGACTTCAACAGGTAGTGTCTAAACTTTTGTAAAGCATAAACCATCGCCAAACCTTCTCTCTCTATCGTCGTGTAGTTATTCTCAGCTATTGATAGCTTCATGGTAGAAAATGCAATGGGTTGTTCTAATTCACCTTATCCTATATGATTTGGTACAGTTATGCCAAGAGTGATGGATGATGCATAGACATGTACATGGAATTCTTTCTTCCAATCCAAGAATACTAGAATGGGCATAGTCACTAAATTTTTCTTTAATACATTGAGACCTTGCTAACACTCCTCATTCCATTGAAACTTGGCTTCCTTCTTTAACAATTTGTCCATTGGTGTGGTAATCTATGCATAACCTTTAATAAATTCCATGTAATAGCTTGTATGACCCAATGTTGTCCTCAACTGTCACACAGATTTAGGTGGTGGCAAGTTAACAATTACAACTATCTTGGCGGGATCGACCAATTAACCTTGCTTGCATGCCAAATGTCCCAATAGAATCCCAAAAGGTGCACAAAAAGTACATTTTTTCAAGTTCAAAGAATTATGATATTGTCTGCATCTATCCAGCATCAGTCGCAGAAGCTATACATGACCCTTTGGTAAACTAAAAAAAGTCTAATAATCCAAATATACTTCAAAAACTTATGAATAAATTCCTTAAAGGCTACAACAACTACTTTGGAGAAGATAGCAGGTGCGTTCTTCAACCTAAATGGAATTATTGTGTGTTGATAGCTCCCCCATCTTGTCGCAAATGTCATATTGTGTCTATCTTCCTACCCAATATTAATCTGATGGTATCCTAAAAATCCATCTGTAAATGACTAGGCTTCCTGACCTCCGACATTCTCTAATACTTCGTCTATAAAGGGGATCGGAAAAGGGTCATGTAAGAAGGAATCATTCAGTTTTATTAAGTCTACACAAATTCTCATACCTCTTGTTTTATTGTCTTGGACTATAATCGGGCTTATTCATTTTGATTCTGCCACAGGTTCGATAATACCAACTTCTAGAATTCTATCAAGATCTACTTTTACTTTTTCCTTGTGCTTCAGATTCAACACATATGGTCTCTGTCGCACTGGCTTAGAATCTTGATTTAGTGGGATCTTCATTTCACGTAGTTCTCCAACAATCCCCTTCATTTTCAAAAAAGTAGTTGGGAATCGATCCAGGTATTCTCATACCAGATCTGTGATCTTCTCAACAGTATCATCATTCCAATAGTCTCCAATATTTTTAAGCTTAGGATTATGTTTCGTACCAATATTCACTTTGTGCACTTTTAAAGGTTTCGCATATGCATAAGTTTCAAGTTCTAGTCCTTGCACTGCGTGTCCCCCTTCATTTTCAGGTACTTGTATATTTCTTAGGTCTTCTTCATATTGGTCTACTTCAGTGATATTACAACATGCTAACATTTCACATATTGTCATAGGGTTTTGTACATACTACCTCTAGGTATCCCTCCCATCTAGTCATATTCTACAAAGATATTACTTCTAATCACTTGCAGGGTTGTATCTACTAAAGGTGATTCAACTTAAAAACTAAATGTTACTTTGAAATTCTAGGTGAGATTTTCCCATTCTATTGTTTCTATGTGCACTTCTAGTCCCAAGTACCAATTCTTGGGAACGGTCTCTAGTGTGTGTATGAATTTATGTATCCAGTCCTTCTTGGGAACCTGTCACCAATCCATACTACATTGTGCAATATGATCTTTTGAACTGCTTAATCATGTATACTTCTACATCATTCCTTCATTTATTGTTCCAAATCTGATTTGCATCACCCTTTTACAGTGTTGTCAGTCAATTATATTCTCCTTATGGGTTTCCAACCATCTTGTAGGGGTTTCTCTTAGCACAATATCTAAGGCTAAAAACCTTTGTTATTCAGGTATATGAAACTCAAACTCTTTTAAAAAGGTATTCACATCAGTCAGTCCATCAAACATGGGTGCATCACGTACCTCTGTTCCAATCCAGCACACTAAGTGAGTAATGCGAGCACACCTCCTTGTCGATACTTCATGTAATATGTGTTTCCAATGTTCTAGTCCTTCTTTGGATTCTAACGTACTAACGATTCTCCAACTGAGAAAACCATCGACAATGGGATTTACATAATCCTACATGTGTGTGGTCATGTTATACAAAATATCGATCTCTTTTTGGGAAGGTTCCGCATATCTTCTGTCTTTCATAGGATCTAATGGAGCAGTGAAATTCAAGTCACCTACTTCAAAAATCATTTCTCTTTTCTTCAGGTTAATAATCATTTGGTTATCAAAGGCCCAATCTAGGCCGAGCATTGTTGGATATGACTGACTGACATCTACAATTTCAATGACCTCAAAATCTGCGACACTACCACTCCATCTATATCAATAGTTACTCCTAGCAGTCTGCCAATAGGTACTATTATATGTTGGTTTCCTAATCTTAACTAAATAGGTGACCAAACTAAATAGGTGACCAAACGAATTTAGACTTCCCCATCATTTCCCATGTCTGTCACGGAAGAACATTTACATATGATCCCAAGTCTAGCATGACATTATCCATGGAATATGCTCCTATTTGCACACTCCATATGAATTTTCTATTGGTCCTCATTTTACGTAATACCCAGTTTATTGCTCGTTGAGTCACATGTACTTATCTTTCCTGAGTACATTGATCAATCATAACGCACAACAAATTTAATGGTGTCTCATATTTCATTAGTTCCAAACAACTCCTCAAAAAATATTTTAAACTACTTACCTTATCGATTGATCCTTTTGGAATAGTGCAGTCATAAACTGATGGCATGTCATAAAATGGTGTCTTATCATACAACGGGGTTGCATTCGACATTGAAGATATTCATTATTCTCCTAATAACTCCTTCCTCACTTTCTTGCATGTCTCTCTTTATTTTTGTGGATTTAATGTTGGAATTGGTTCAACTACTTTCCTTACCCATTGCTCAATATTTTATTTTATTTTCTCTATCGCACATGCTCCAGTTCTATCTCCCCCACATGTAATTCTTGCTATTCTAGGTTTATCATCGCACCCTTCTGCCTCTATCATCTAGATGGTCGGATTCTGATTTTGGTTCCCTTTTTCCTGCCACTTCACTATTAACTGAGGGAAATATTTTGTCACATGGCCCAATGCTCTGCAATAGGTGCATGCCATGAAAGAATTCGGGCAGTCCCTGACCAAATTCCCTGGTTGATTGCAATTATAACAAACGATTGGTCCTCTTCCACCTCTGCAAAATCCTCCTTGTCCTCGTCCTCTGTCAAATCCACCTCATCCTCCTTGATTAAATCCTCTTGGGGTATTGTACTGCAGAACTCCTACTTATATTGCAACATTCTCTTCTTGAATCCTATATGTGTCTAAAGTGTGTTCCCTCATCAAATCAAATGCATGACAGTCTTTCTCATCATGTCCTACTGAATTGCAGAAATTGCAAAACAAATTTGTGGGTGTACTCTAGTACTTTTGTAATAGCAGGAAAGTAGTCAGGTGGTGGACCCAAGTCTTACATATCTCACAATACCCCAGCCATCCTGGTAGTGGGTTCAATGCTCCTGTGGCCATATACTATGAAAATGTTGGGAACTCATCCTTACGATGGCCTTCTGTTCGACATGTTACACACCAAACTTGTTCAGGTTTCTCTTTTCCTTTTCTAATCTCTTGCAACTAAATATTCAAGGATGCTAGTTACACATGTACCTGTGCCATTCTTGTGTTGCTTTCTCCTACAGGATAGGACTCTAACTTCATCATGATTTCTAAGGCTTATGGTTGCAACATGACTTTATGTTGATTCAATGGACATCGGATGTGCGGTAACAAACCTGCAATAAACCATTCTCTATGTTGTTCATCAGGAATGATTTTAAGGATGGAAATTAATTTAAAAAGGTAGAAACCTTGACGAATATTACAAATCCTTTATATGCCAACTATAAAATGTTTGGCGAAATTTTTGTAAAAATATTCAAATTTATAAGGATTTTATATAGTTTGTATAAACGTTTGGCTTTTTTTAAGGTAAAATAATTTCATCCTATAGAATTTGGGTGAAACATTTTTAGAATAGTGAATATTTTTTTGGGAAAAACCTTGGAAAATTAGCCCATGAGCGAAATTTAGCCCCTAAAATCATCCCTATTGTTCATCAGGGATCTGAAATGTCAATCTACCCATCACATCCTTAAATATTTGATCAAACTCCCAAAACGACTAGGTTTGTAATTGCTTAATTTCCTTCAACTCTGTAATATACTATAATTCAGACTTTGGATTTATGAATTCCTTCAATGGTGGTTGTTTAATATCTGCCAAATTTATTGATTGTCCTGATGCCGTAATATTTGGGTACTTCATATACCATAACAGTGTGTGATTTCTGAAAGTAGATGCTAGTTGAACGATTTTACTAATTCATTTTGGATGTTCTTTGCAGTCCATATAGTCTCACATAAAAAAATATGTTTCTTTGAGTCCTCTAACACAACTCCAACATTGGTTCACTCTGACTGAATAAGATATTTCCACTTCTCTAACTTCTTCCATTAACTGCAAGATCCCTTGATTCGGTACGGATTCCTGCTTCGATTCTTAATGAAGCACAAGGGGTCGTGGGTTTGACATAGATTTCAACCTGATATGGACTCCCTTCTTCTGTTGGAATTTACTAAGAATCCCCTTCTAGTACTTTCCTTTTCATGTATGGTGTGATATGGAGTGCTACGCAGGGTTCATTGTGCTACTCCTCTCTCTCAACCATAGTCTCCTTACTATACCTAAACCTTTTACCACAATGCAATACTCCAATCTCTCCATTTGATTCACTATATTCCTCCATCGACATCCTTAGTCCATTTGTTCCTTATTCATACCTTCAACCCTTTCATCCTCAGATCATCCTCTGGTCAGCCCCCAGTTCCCCTAAGTGTGTGAAGTCCCCTAAAAAATAGATTTCATTTCCATCACATTCTTTTCACATATCAACATATTTATCCAAGTAGACAATGTGTTCAAATATATTTCACGCGGACCCTTGAAAAATTTTCTTTATGTGACATTATACAACTAGATACAGTCTACTTCAAATTCTATAATGTAACCCCCCAATATGTTATTCATCCAAAAATCAACTGCGCAGGAAACCTTATTAATTATTGTATTCAACTGTTTGATCAATTCAAGGGACCAATTTCTTGGGGCTTTGGATCAAAATCTTCCAACGTTCTCAACTAACCTCTCTAACTATTCAGTCAAGATTATCAGGAATTCACCAAAGAAAATTTCATGCAGATCTATGAATACATTCCTTTGCAACCATTGTTCATCGTCAAGTCATGGGTTCCTATTATGTTCTATGGAAAACTCTTGTTGCTTAATTTCTATCCATTCCATAATCTCTTTCTTATTCGGCCTCCAAAACATTCCCCTTAGTTACAGATCCTAGTCCCGACAACTGAACCATTTGTTGGCAGGCAGGGTAGAACCAAGGTTCATAACATTAAAAAACCAACAAAACCCTTAGACACCGGCCCTTTCGACATCACCTCCAAGCAAGTGAAGTCTCACTTGAGGCATCTAGAGGGGTTTCAAGAACCAAGTTTCCACAGTGACGAGGGGAAGTGAGGCATTTAACCTATTCTTACTTTGCATTGTTCACTCCTTTACTATGTGTGCGATTTCCATTACTTAATATTACTTAGCATGAAATATACCTTGTTCATGAAATTACTTCACTAACATTCATTGATTCATCATAACGGTAAGCTAACATGTCACTGAAACATTCATCCAGTGTGAAAAACCATAAGATAGTTTATATTAACCATTCATCCATATTAAGTGTGTGTAATAACAGAAAGAAAACATATAAAAACAGCACACAAAGACACCATATTTTAACATGGTTCACCCCAATTGGGCTACGTCCACAACAACTGGCTTCTCATTTTATTCATGTATATTCTTATTATAATTGTGCATTGTTCTTTTCAAAAAGATGCATCAACAAACATTACTCAAATCTACCTTAGTCGTTCTATTGCAATGTCAACCTTCTTCCTTATCTCTTAGTCATACATTAATTACTCGACATAGCATAAATCATTTCTCACTCATCCCTTAATGACTGCTAAAAACAACACACACTCTCCCCAAAAAAAAATTCCATATTTATACATAAGAGTAGGGCTAAGCCCGTTACAATATAGTTACTAAGTGGACAAACTCTCCCAAAAATCCTAACAGTTCTTAACCATTTTTTCGTCTTTCGTGCACCACTTCGTTTCTTTTCACATGCTTTGATTCCTTAGACTCTTCTTTGTGTCACGTGCTTCGATCCAGCTTCTAACTGCTTCTTCATTATCCTAGCACAGATCCCAAAACTATCAAAATTGATCCAAAACGCCTCTCCAACACATAGCATGACTTTACCACCAATTGCTTCCTTGCAATATAGATCTCTTGTTACAACTCCAAGGAGTTAAAACACTCTATCGATATATACATATACATGGAAATGCAATCATATTTCTTCCAACATCTGGTAGGGAACCTATATATGCAGCTTCAACAAAGGATGCAGGAAAAATGAAATTGTACACCTACAAAAAGGAGAGAATTTTGTAAAGAAACCCTTAAACCCTTGATTTGTCGGTTTGTTGAAACCCTCGATCTGAAGGGAAAAATGCAGCAAAGAAACCCTCATATCTGCATCAAGAAACCCTCCGACAGGTAAATTGACCTTCAAAAAGAGAGGTCATCCCCTCAATCGACAAATCATTGTAAAAATGCTTCCATAAAACTAGGATATGGAGAACCCCGAATTGAGAAATCGACTCTCCAACAATCAAAATGTTGCACTTGAGGCCAGATATGGGAAAAATGTGGTATGTATGCTTAATTTTTCAGAAAAAAAAAAAAGAGAGTTTGTATAGAAAAAATGCATATGTATGGGTCCTGGAGAGGCAAGGGAGAGCTTGATTGTCTAGGAAACAAAAAAATGCACCCAAAAAAAAAAATCACCCAAAACGACGTCCTAGATCAAAAGTTATCAACTTCGGAAGAAATGGCTAGGTTTGGTTAAAAAAAAAAACTAGGCTACGCAAATTAATTTAAAATTGGGAAAAATGAAGCTGATTTTGATGAACCAATAGTCAATATTAATTGATTCCTCTATTCCATAGATAATGATGAGGTTGGATTTGCATAAAAAGGCTCAAAAAAGGTAAGATCAAATCTGATATGGTGAAAACCGAAGTGGTTGTCCAGATTAAAAAAATAGATCCACAAGAGAAGGGGGCCCAAACAAATAGATCTATTGAAACATTATGCTAAAAAACCAATAGAGAATTCGTGTAGTTTTATGTGGAAAAATTCAATATATAATTTGTGCAGTGTGATGCAGAAAAATTCAATTGCACAGAGAAAGAACTCGGTAATCAGCTCTGATACCATGTTAGATCCAAGAAATATACAATAACATGTAGTGAAATCCAACCAGTCTAATATCATATACCATGTAATCTAATCTCCTATACCAAGCATCAGATAATTAGTAAATCAAAGAATGCAAAAAAAAAAGAGACAAAAGATAGAAGGGACAAGGATTTATGTGGTAAAACCCCAATGTTCAGAAACATCCACTAAAGTTGATCTTTGTATTATTTAGGTAAAATCTCCAATTTTACATGAGAGGGCATCCCTATATGGATGATCTGGCATAAGGGCCCATAGGGTCTAGGCTAAAGATCAATACCATAAACCACTCACTCTCTCTCTCTCACTTTCTCATCTAAAGGGCCTCCTTCACCTCTATTATATATGAGAAAATGAAAAGAGAATGATTCCCATGATACTTGTGGGATAAACCCTTTTTACAATATAGAGATTTATTGAAGAATAACATTACAAAAAATGCCATATCCATGTAATCTAATATCACTAGGAAATCATTAACACATTCTAACAATGAGAACATGTTCAAAATATACACAATTATATTACAAGCCTCCACCCAAAGACACATGGGAAAATCCATGTCATTAATCATAGAATTAGCAATCTCAACAAAAGACATGTTCTTCCTCTTTGCAACCTCATTCTATTATGGGTTGTAACACACTATCAACTCCTTGATCCCTACTTCCCTGAAACAAAATCAAACTTCATGGAGGTATACCCTCACCTCCATTATCTTAGCAAATATTTTTGGTCATATTCCCTATTTTATTTGCAACCAAGGCCTTGAAATATGTGAACTTATTAAATGCATCATCATTAGGCTTCAAAAAATAAATATAGGTCCTATGATAGATATCATCAATGAAGGTGACATAATACAAACTACTTGTTAAAGAGGAGGAAGGCATGGGTCCATACACATCTAAATGGTTCAAATGAAGGCTCCATCTTGATTGAGCTCATTGTTAAGAAAATTATCCTTGGAATTCTTTCCAAGAACACATACCTTGCATACACCTTCCTTGATCTCTATCTTGAAGTCCAATAATACCTAAACTAAATTCTTTAAGAGGGGAATATCTCCATAGCATCAATGACCAAACCGCATATGACATCACTCACATAAATTGATACCATCATGTACCAAAGCACCATGCTTCACTAGATCTGCTTGCAATATGTAAATACCTCCAACTTGAAACCCTTTTACCATAAGATGGGTTCAACATCTAATGATGACCTTCTGATCATCAAACTTAATCACACAATGAAGCTCTACCATACAATAAACTAAGAGAATATTTTTCTTCAAACCAAGAACAAATAGAACATCATTCAACTCAAGAACACCAGTTGATGGTGTCCAAAAGGAAATGGATCCCAATCCTCTCAAGGGATAAGTAGCATAATTACCCAACTCCATGTTCATACCTCCCTGTTGCTCCTAAATCATGTTTAATAGTTTCTTATCATAATTCATGTGTCTTGATACCCCACAATTCACATATTATCCAACAATTGAAACAATGTTGGAAGATAAATAAGAGACTATGGAGAAGGTAGTCTCGAGATGGGATGATATGATGCAGGAGCATCGCTCCACCTCAGCAATGTTCCAACATTCCAGCCCATCAGCGCACATTTCAAAGAAGGAGAGGCATTGACCCACCCATTTTTAAATTTGAAATATAATCCTATACGGATTCATGTTGTAAGCTTGAGTGAAAACACATCCATATCTCTGAACAACCAGAAGATAAGGTCACCCTTAATGGATGACAAGTTGATGGCTCTAGATTCAATTCATACTAGATGGCCATTTATGAAACTTCAATTTAATAGATGAGGTTAGGTGAGAGAGGACAAGCTCGTAGAGCCCCTCTTTTGTAAAGGGATCTTGTATCAGATTTCATTGAGGAGATTTAGGAGGATTCAGAGAGGTCAGATAGGAGAGAAGAACTCAAGAGAGGCCTGATAGCAGAAGAAGAACTCAAGATAGAGTTAGGATAGGAGATCTTGAGAGAACTGGGACTCTATTGCAGTCCAGTTTTTGTAAACATCTGTATAGACACACAGAGATAATAGAAAAGCATTTTTTCCTGCATATCGTGTGTTTGTGTATTTTCATGAATGAATGCTTTGGATGTGTGATAAGTTTCATTTTCAATAGGAGATAGATTTATTTTATCTTCATTGAGTTTTATAATATCATTTTGGATCCTTTAGGATGTGCAAGGAGTGCATAACAGAACATTTGAGGTTCTATAGCTAGCGCAAGGAGTGTGCATCTGAATTCTACGGAATTAGAAAAGAACGTGCTATGAGGGTGCACTAAAGCGATCACAAACTCAAGAGGAACCTCAAGGCTACTAAATACCTTAGACGAGATACTATGCAGAAGAAGCACAGAGAGGCAGAGTTACTGAGAACTCTATAGATATCTGCCAGGAGGGTATCAAGTGAGTGCAAGAGTGCACAGAAGGAACTCTGTGTTGAGTTCGGGGAGAAATACAATTATTGAACACTCTGTAAGAAGAAGCTCTAAAAAGTGTGCATCCATCCAGGAGAATGCCAGGAGGGCAAGAAGAATTTCTTGTCAATAAATCCTTCGGATCTGAGTTTAATGAAATCCCAGAAGCACAAAGAGTGAGTGGGAGATTAGAATCTTCGAGGAGATCAAGATCAGAAGGGATAATGCAAGGAATTCATGAGTCACAGACTTATTCTAAGTCCAAAATCTCAGAAGAGATAATTCTTTCAAGAGCATAAGCGAGACCCAAGATAGTCGGGTTCCCAGGAGAAATTTCAAAGGCCGCAACCTTTGAATGCACACTAAATCTTCAAAAGACAGAAGAAGTCAAAAGCTCAGGAGGAGGAGTAACAACAACCATTAGATTTGGTTGTAAGGAGGAGTCTGGACCATTAGATCAATGTCCAGTGAAAAAAATAAGAGTAGAGAAGAATAATAGATCTCCAGCATTGGATCTAAGCATAGAGGGTCGGCAGTCATTTGATCAAGGTGAAGTGCATGGGTTTTAACCCTTGTGTACATAGTGTTATCACATTTATTTTTAAGGGGGTTTTTTTGGTAAGAAGTGTGCCCCCCTTCTTTTTGGATGGAAGAATACAACAAAGAGTGGGTTAAAAACCCACTTATCCTAAGTTTTTATGCCCGGGAGCATCATGCTAAGGAGTGCATAGATATGGGTGGTTGAGATCTGCACACTTAGATCTATGGCGCAGTTTCCATTTCATACTCCCCCTCGTCGTTCTTCCTTTAAAGAGGGGGGGGTCCAGGCTGGTGGTTTTAAAATGTGGTCCCCCCACTATCATGGTGCCTCCTCGTGAATTTGGACCCCCCTGCCTAAAACCTCTTACTGTTGCCTACCCCCTCTGGGTAGACCACTTACCACCATCTCTTACCGCTCCCGCCTCATGCTGACATATGTCTCCCACTCCATCTCACCTCTTCCCATCACATCGCCCACTCTCCCTCCTCATCTCATTATGCTACATATTTCCTTCACTCATCGTCGGTTCATGTCTCCTTACCACTCCCGCCCATCACCTCCTACCAGGTGTTCTACCACTCACCTCCCCCAGGGAAGGTGGTCCCACCTCATCTACTGCTGCAACCTCTCATCGGCCCCCACATCACCACTTCGTGCCACTTCACCTCTGACCTATCCCAACATGGTGTGCACATATTTCTCCATCTGCATTTTCCCTGTCACCTTCCATTTGTCTTTTCTATCCACGTGGGCGCCTCCTGTCTCACCTCCATGGTGTTGATGCCATCATCCCTGCCAGATCCCCATCCATGTCCTCCGAATGGGTCCCCTCGTAGCAGTCCAATGAGGCAACAGATAGCCAAGAGGAGGCCACCACATCTTTTAAGTGTAGGCGTTGACCTCATGCACTCAGATCCTAATGCAGCAATTAATGTAAATAGGGAAGGTGGGTGAGACATCATCTTCTTCCTTAAATAGAAGGCCAAGGAGGGACAAATCATAGGGAAAGAATGTCAGTCCAATCTGACAGAGATCACGTCCAAAAAAATACCGCATGGGCAATCTAACCAACGTCTACATGCCATCCTGACAGAGGAACTCATCAACGCAAAGCCTTAAACTCATGACATGATCGTGCCTTCAGCAATAGAGCCGGGTCTAAGTATATATAGGCATTTTTTCCATTTAGTTAGTGTCGATGGTAGAGATACGCTCCCGATTGTAATGTTTTTATGAGGCCTCTAGTTCTCTAGTTATGAACTGATACTTGAGACTTCTTGTTTAATGGAAGCCAACTTCTTCTTTTATCTCTTTTCTTATGACTCTGATATCTCAGGCATCGATGATCCAGTCGAGCGTTGTGACTATAGTATAGTGTAGGTTTGACTATATATGTTGTTTCATCTTTTTCAGTTTCTTGAAGTTTTCATATCCAAGAGGATCTTGTATCTGAGACTTTTCCTCCCAAGGTTGTTGGAAGAATGGATGTCTAGAGCATACCTTCATACTTCTCTCATATTTATTCTAACTACTCACCACTATACAAACTAACTGGCTTAAGTTAGATCAAGACCTCACTTATTTATGCATCTCCAACCCAGTTTTCTGAGTTAAAGTGATATAATATTGAGACTGCATCCATTAGAACACCCTTAAATTCATTTGTTGTGACATACAAACTGATGGGCCTTGGGATTACATCTGCTGCAATCCAGAGGTGAATTCCAATGCTAACATTTCTAGCGCCGTTGTTGGGGATGAAGTTGAAGATTTTCCCTGGGATTGAACGACAAATCTTACTAGTTTTGAAGGTGCATCAGAGCCTAGTACACCAAGATTGCGACTGTGCACCTAGCAACTCCACTGTTTTAGTTGTGGCTTCCAGAGGCAAACACATAAGGTCTACTCCCTAGCTACACTTAACCACACCTGAAGTAGATCCAGAGAAACTTATCAGAAAGGGAAAGGCCCTTCGAGAAGGTACTTCTGCTGTGAACCAGGTAGTTCTAATGATTTTCAATCTCCTCCTGCAAGAACTCCAATTTATGCTTCTCATCCTACTGGTATACCTTTTGTTGGAGTTTCTCGAACTTTAAATTTTGGGAGTGTTCCTATTGAGTTTCCTCCTCCTAGTTTTGAACTGGAGAGAGAAATCCTTGTCACTCCTATTTCCCTTGAATTAGCAGCTCAGTCCAGAACCTAGACATCGAAAGATTTTCCCACTCCAGGTTTCACCACCCCTCCTCCTATTGCTTTTTTTGTTTCTCCAGAGAGGGAAACCTCTGCTCCCTCAAGCCCTAAAGCCTTTCCTCCAAATAATTTATTATTTCCTTTTCATCTAGGAGGCTCAGTTCCAGTTTCCCTTGTTCGAACACCTTCACCTCCTCATTCTCCTCCACCTGTTATCCCTATGGAAGGTGCTAATCCCCCCAGAAATAGAATGGATGCCATAGTGGTTGCAAGATATTCCCCTCTAGTCTTACCTCAGCCTATGAATTCTCTCCTTGCTATAGATTACCTAAAATATATGCCTAAGTTCATTGGAGAAGAAGACATAATTGTTGAAGAGCACCTTGCTACCTTCTACAGTTATGCAGACAATCTAAATATTGAAAATGAAGATGTATGGATAAGATTATTTGTCCAAATCCTTGATGGTGAGACTAGAAAATGGTTTAGGGGATTGACCCCTGGATCTATTGATGGGATTGAGGATCTAGATGATGCCTTCTAGAGACAGTGGGGGGATAAAAAGGATTTCATGTATTATATCATAGAGTTTGGATCCCTGAGGAGAAAAGAGGGAGAGTTTGTCTTTGACTTCTCCAAAATATTCAATAAGATGTACAATAAGATCCCTGCTGAGATAAAACCCACAAAAGCCTCGGCCAAAATCACTTATGCTAGTTGCTTTGACCCTGATTTTTGCCTCCTGCTCAGAGAAAGAAGAGCTACTTCCTTGGATAACATGCAATATGCAGCCTTGGAAGTAGAATCCAATGTGTTGCCAATTGATAGGCTTAGAAGAAAGTCTGACAGATACAAGGGAAGGAGAAGAGATGAGGCCTCAACCTCTAGTTCTTCTACATATTACCCTCAAATAGATGAATTTACCAAAATGGTAAAGTCCCTGTCTACAGAGATGGAGAACATGAAAATGGAGGGGAAGCCAACATACAGAAATCCTCAAAACAGTGACAAAAGAGGCAACTTCAGGAGGCCAAACAACAATGCTCCTCATATTATGCCAAGGGAGCAAAGGGATAGAGATAGAAACGATCAGAAAATCCAGACTCCCCTTTAAAATAACATTGTTATTGATGAAGAAAGGGAAGAAGAGGAACTTGACCCTGAAATTCAATTTATTGGAGACACCTCCCCATTTCCCCATTTGAATCAAGCTACCTTTGAGGAGTTCCTCATGAATAGTCAAATAAATGAGTTGAGTAAGGGGGAGAAGGCCAGTGGCACTCCCAATAAATACAACCTCTGATCTAATAAGAAAGAAGGGAAATCTCACATCCCTGATCAGCCTTCCATAGTAGAGAATCCTACTAAAAATACAGTTAACATCAGTGAGCAAAAGAGAGCTCAGAATTCCCCACCAACAGGAAAATACCCTATCCCAGAGGTAAGAAAAATTTTGAAGCCTCCTTCCTCCTTTAACTTTGAGCATGAAATTCAAAAAATCAAAATTCCTATGCCCCTTTTAGAACTGGTTAAGCACAAAGACTTCAAAAAATCCCTGTCTAAACTATTGCAATCTGAGCCATCTTGCCATTCCACGGACTCAGTAAATATCCAAGACGAAAAGCCAGTAGTCATATTAGGTCCTATGGTAGAAGTTAGAGATGATTCATCCCCTCCCTTCTACACATCACTGAACATACATAACAAGGTTTTGCATAATTTTCTGATGGATTCAGGTGCTTCCCATAATCTCATGCCCAAAACCGTCATGGAAGAGATCAGGATGGAAGTCACAAAGGCCTATCACGATTTGTACTCTTTCGATTCAAGGAAAGTGCAATGTCTTGGGGTCATTAAATATCTGGTGGTAACCTTGTTTCAGTTGCCCATGAAAATTGTGGTCATGGATATTGTGGTGGCTGATGTTCCTCTGAAGTTTGGCATGCTATTGTCAATATATTGGATAAAAATTATTGGGGGGACATTACAAATGGACCTCACATATGCTACTATTCCAGTATTTGGAGGGGTGCATAGGAGACTTTATAGGGAAGCTCAGTTGTCTTACATTATCAGTGATGAAGCAGACCCCACAAATCATCCTATATTTTCCCTTGATACTGATCTGGGATCTAGCCTGTTACATCTCATTAATGCTCTTGAGTCTCCCCTTAAAATAAGAAAGCAGTCCCTCACCCTTTGGGAATATTCTCCCTCATTTCCCCATGTTTGGAAGATGTTCTTTGATGGAGCCTCTTCTAGAGAAGGATTCGGTGCCAGAGTGGTCTTTGTTTCCCTTGCTCAAGAAACCATATCCCTATCATACAAATTGGAATTTGAAGCTACCAGCAATGTGGCAAAGTATGAAGCCTTAGTTTTGGGCTTGAGAGCTACAAAGGACATGAGAATTGAAAATTTAGCAGTGTTTAGCGATTTTGAGTTAATTATTCAGTAGGTCATAAATATTTACCAGGCCAAACACCCTCAGCTCAAGAGTTACATAAATGAAGTGTGGGACCTGATTGACAATTTTTTCTCAACCTTCAACATTTCATTCATCCCTAGAGAAGAAAATACAATGGCCAATTCTTTGGCTTTCTCAGTGAGAAATTTCAGAGTTCCTCTGCCACCCAAGCTCAGATATGATGTATAAGTAAAGTATAGACCCTCCATACCTAACAATGTTAATCATTGGAAAGTATTTGAGGATGATATTGAAGTCAAAATATTCCTAGAGACTGTTGATGAGTTTTCAGAATTACAAATTGATCAAGATCCTAATTCTGACATGGACTCCCATCCTGATGTCGTTCTAAACAAGATTGCTAATCATCATATTGTGCAGTTACCAAGTAATCACATTCCAAAGGGGTTGGTTCCTTTGGAAAGGATTTTTGACAATAATGATGTGGCAATAAAAGCTAAAGGGTCATATGAGGATGTTGAGGTATCTGAATGAAATATTGGCACAGAGGAGGATCCAAAGCTTGTCAAGTTGTCTAATAGATTTTAAAAGGAGTAGAGGGTCGAGTATATTGAGTTATTAAAAGAATTTTCTAATGTGTTTTACTAGACTTATGAAGACCTCAGAACATATGACATCAACGTTATTGAACACAAGATCCCATTGAAGAAAGAATCCAAACCATTTAGGCAGAAGTTGAGACAGATAAATCCTATGTTGTTTCCTATCATGGAGAAGGAGGTAAAGAACTTGTTGGATGCCCAAATCATTGTCTCCTTGAGATATTCAGAATGGGTAGCCAACCTGGTCCCAGTCAGAAAGAAGAGTGGAGAGATCAGGCTCTGTGTCACCTTCATAAATCTGAACAGGAGCTTAAAGAAGGACAATTACCTGCTGCCAAAGATGGAACACATATTGTAGAAGGTAACATGTGCATCCAAGATTTCCATGATTGATGGATTTTCTGGATACAATCGGATCTTTGTTTTACCTGAGGACAAAGAAAAGACAGCCTTCACAACTCCTTGGGGCACATTCATGTATGCCAAAATGCCCTTTGGGTTAATGAATGCAGGAGCAACCTTTCAGTGAGCCATGGACATTGCCTTTATTGGGGAGAAGGATAAATTTGTGGTCATCTATCTGGATGAGATAACAGTCTTTTCTAGATCTGATAAAGAACATTGTTGTCATCTGAGGAAAGTTTTCTTGAAATGTAGAAGGTTTGGTCTTTCCCTGAATCCTAAGAAATCATTATTTTCTATGAAGGAGGGGAGATTATTGGGGAATATAGTATCTACTGAGGGGGTAAATATTGATCCCAGCAGGGTGAAGGCAATCCAAACCCTGTCACCCCCGAGATCCAGGAAAGAGGTCCAATCCTTCCTGGGAAAGGTTAATTTTTTAATAAGATTTGTTTCAAATTTTGTTGAATTGGTGAAGCATATCACAGCCATGCTCAGAAAGGGAAATGAAGTAAAATGGATTGTTGAACCCAGGAAATCATTTGATCGGATCAAGAAGGATTTGACTGAGGCACCTATGCTTATCAGTCCTGATTATTCCAAGGATTTTTTGATTTTTTCTTTTTATTCTTTTGATACAGTGGCAGTTGTTTTATTACAAAAAAGCGTTAAAGGGTTGGAGCAACCTATTTCATTTTTCAGCAGAGCACTAAGAGATGCAGAGGTGAAATATGACATTATGGAGAAGCAAGCCTATGCATTGGTGAAATCCATCAAGGCTTTCAA